>JADBJO010001655.1:303742-336242 GCA_016801955.1 Conus betulinus
GGATTATGTTTGGTTGATTTTTTGAAAATTATTGTTGATTACAGGATCTTCTTTGTTCATTTAATTCATTCCCATCTGATGTGTGTATGTGTGTTATTTATATTTTTTACTGCCATACTGAATGAGTGGTACTGTCATTTTCTTATAGTGCATCCAGGGAAGTGTTGGAATGTTCTGTGTAGCTGGGTCATTGTTATTAGCAATGAATGTATCGACTACCCTCCACTTCTCTCTCTCTCTTTGCCTCTGTCTTCCTTCCCCTCACTCCTCCATCCCCCCCACCCCCCTCTTTCTCTCTCTCTTTCTCTCTCATGTTTGGCTGTCATTTTTTTTTTTTTTTCTAATTGTCCTTCATTTTCTTCAGAACATTCTCAGATTCGAGACAGTTTTTCTGGTTGCCCAGGAACTGGTAGATTGGTACGTGGTTGATTGCTGTGTGGTTGATTGCTGTGTTGTTGATTGCTGTGTGGTTGATTGGTGTGTGGTTGATTGCGGTGTGGTTAATCAGTGTGTGGTTGATTGCTATGTGGGTTGATTGCTGTGGTTGATTGCTGTGGTTTGTGATGGTGGTGTGGGTGTTGGGAGATGCCATGTTTGAGCTGAACAGGAAGCTGGTAGCTCTCTCTCCATTCCCCAGTTTGTCCATGGGGTCAGAGTTCAAGTGACAGGGCGGGGCCTCTGCAGACGTTGGCTCCAGTATGCAGCAAGGCAGGCAATGCAGCAAACTGAGGGTGGACTCACCAGCACGTTGCCTACACAACCCCATGTGGAGAGGTCTGTCTTCTTCCTCAGCAGAACACACTGGAATTAGCGCCACTGAACTCCAAGACAGCATCAAGGAAGGAGGATGAGCAAAAATAGGTCCATTTGTAAGAGAACAGACAGACTGTGCAGGGTGTGTGAGAGACTGGTTAAAAAAAAAAAAAAAAAAATGAAGAGGAAAAAAGACAGTGGTCATCAAAAAGACAGCTTACTCAAGAAAGTTAGTAGTGGAAATTGTTTTTTTTTTTTTTTTCTGCTTTTTTTTTTTTTTGCAGATGAAGAGGACAGTATGAAGCGCCAAAAAATGAAGAGGTGGATTTCGGTCTTAGGGGAAAGAAAGAAAAAAAAAAAAAAGAATAAATCACCGCCTTAGGTGCTCCGATGATCCGACAAACTGATGCCAATAAAAAAAAGAAAAAAAAAAGGAAGGAGGATGAACAGCTATGTATGCATGTTTAAACGCAGGCTCTTGCATGCACGTTCTTATGAACACTCATTCACACAGGTGCATACTTGTGCTTACCAGCTTGCTCATGACATACCAGTGCTTGAGTGGGCATATGCAAAAAGGCATGGATACACAGGAGCATGCATGGCACATGCATGCACATGCAAATGCATGCTTACAGGCGTACATGCATATCTACATACATACATGTCCATACATTTACAAGTTCAGATACAAATCCATGCACAGAAGTGGGAGGAAAAGAATTTGTGTTACCACTGAAAAAAAAAAAAACTACTGAATTGCTTGTCTATGTTTTTCCTAGTGCACTTATTTGTAGTATTTATTGGTGAATTTATTTTTTTCAGTGGAGTATTTGTTAAAATTACATTATAGTTTTTTCAGCCCTGAAAGCTGATGTTTTAATTTGTTTCATTGTGCATGCAACTCGGTGATTCCAGTGTGATGATGTGACAGCTTCCTATTCTGAGAGGTTTTTCTTTTGTTCTTGTGACTTGCTGTCAGTTTTGTCTATGTGTTTTTGCCTGCTTAACTCATGGTTCTTTTTTTTTTTTTTTTTTTTTTTTTTTTTTTTTTGGGGGGGGGGGTGTGAGAGTCTCTTTTTTTTTTTTTTTTTAGCCCTGTCAGTAATAAGCAGGCACATTTGTTTTTTCAATGACTTTGATTTATTTATTTGTGTGTTTGTTGTTAAAACCAGCAGTATTAAACTTGGATCATACAAGCAAGAATAATCAGCAAAACTTATTTTAGCCCCCCCACCCTACCCAACCCCCACCCACACCCTCGCCTATCCCCCACCCCCATCTTATTCCGCTGTCAGTCAGCTCTGTCAGGCCGTTTTTTTTGTGGCAAATGCAGGCCACCCTACTTCCGATTACGGAAGATGCCGAAGATCGTCGTGTACTGTCCGTCATTCTACTTCGGCCTGTCGCCCAAGCAAGATAAGTCTTGTGCTCTGTCTCGCCTATACTTTGCCTTTGTGTAAAGATTGCTGTGTTTGCACTCTGTACTCATTTATCTGTGGCTTCCGCTTATATCTTGACGTGTGAGGTTATCGGATGGGCTAGCATTCTAACCCTTATTCGCTGAAATTTTTTCTCGCGATCGTGGTGCTCCCGGTTCTTGTCTATTTGCGTAACCGGTTCGAGGTTGATCGGCATTTTCCATCGCCACGTCCCTCGCGTTTTTTTTTTCTCGGCCTCCCTTTGTCCATCGGCCTTGCATTCTCACTCGCCTTTACGGCCTTTTGCCCTAAATTCCGATTTCTAATCTCGCCGTTACTTGTATCACGATTCCACTATCTCATCTGCGACGATCGCGGGTCGGTTTTCGTCGCCATCTTGTTTTGCGCCAGTCTCCATTCCTTGTCGCACCAGCTTTCTAGCCCACGCAATTACACGTGGTTTGTCGTTCGGAAATTGCTTCCTACATTTGTTTACACCCCTCCCATTCATTGCCACATTTTTCGATCGGCGTCGTGTGCGTGGCGATCGCATCGCCCTTCGGCATTGCTGTTACACGTGGCGTTACTCAGCACTTTTGGTTCACGCCACTGTCGTTGCCCACGCACACGTTTCGTTCATCGCTACTGCGTTTCTGTCACTGTGCGAGCTTGTTTACTTTTATATTTCCATTGTGTTATATTGCTATTGTGTGCGCACGGTCGATCGACCTGTATACCCTCCTCGATCGACCGTCGTGTTACGATCGTGTGCTCCGTTTTCACACAACCTCCCGCGCGACGATCGTGAGCCGGTCTCGTCGCCATCTTGTTTTGCGCCGGTCTCCCTCTCTTGTGCACCAACTTCTAACCCTCGGTATTTTACGTGGTTTTTTTTCGCCCTGAATTTGCTTCCTCAATTGGTTTGCACCCCTTTCTTTCAGTTGTCACAATTCTTCTCGCTCGCCTTCGTGTCCTTAACGATCGCGATCGACCGGCGTCATTGTATTTACACGTGGCGTTACTCAGCACTTTGGGCCCACGCCACGGTCGCTTCTCACGCACTGTTTCGCTCATTTCTGCTGCGCTTTGTGTCCCTGTACGGACTTGTTTACCTGTATATTCATTGTGTGCGTTGTTTACATTTTTATTTTATTGTGTGCGCACGATCGATCGGTCGACTTGGTTATCCTCCTCGATCGACCGTCGTGTCTCCCGTTTACGATCGTGTGCTCCGGTTTCGCTCGGCGCCATCGCCCAATATGGTGAAGGACTCGGCTGGGTCGAGCAATAACTCTGACGTTCAGAGTTCGCTCACATTCCCGGAGGACCCACGAGTTGGTTCCAACCCCGAGCGAACCGTCCTCTCCTTGGGAGAACGGCCGGCCGCGTAGACGGTAGACGGTCCCGTCCCTCCCGCGGAGGGGACGCGGGAGTCTCCCTCTCCCTCCTCTACCCGACCGACGGACGCACGACCGTTGCGTTCGAAAGCTAGAAGGCAACCGGCTGCGATTTCTAAGTGCCTTTCGTTCAACCTGCCCAGGAAATCTAAGGGCAAGCCCCCCTTAAGGGACCCCGTCTAGCCAAGAAATCCGAGCGGGATTCCGCTTCTCCCCCAGCCACCCTGCCTTCTAGCTTTCCTGCGCATAGTCAGACATCCACTTACTATGCCGAGTCACCCCCCCCCCCCGGCCCCCGGGGACCTTTGCGGGCCGCGGACAGGCACGGGTGACGGCCTTGGGCTGGAACCCCCACCCGTCACTCGCACTTATGGGACGCGCGGGTCCACTTCTTTCCCCCCATCCGGACTCGCCGTCTCACGACGCTCTCCCCCACCGTGCACAGGTGCAGCCAACACCCCTGCACGAGGAGCGTCCAGTTATCTCCGGACGCAGTTTTATGGCCACGTCTTGGCACGACCATGCACATGTCCATAACTCTGGGCGTATGGGAACACCGAGTGCATCCACCGGTTGTGAACATACACAAGACGGCCGACCAACCCCGCTCGCCCGTCGCAGGTCCCCTAGGGGTTCAGGACGTTCGGGGTCCGACCTACTCGGCCCCCATTTGGGCAACGTCCTCGGTCCCGTTCCTCCCGGGGGGAGGATCTACCAGCGGGACCACGGGTAACCTGTCCCATTCCACTGGGACCCGGCACGCTCCCGGGGGGAAACCACATACCAGGGTCGATTACTATTCCCCCCCTGCTGCCCAAGGTTACCCCGGTCCCCGGCGAGTCCCTGCACAGTACTCTGGGCCGCCACAGCCCGCTTATCTCCCCGGGGACCAGTGGCTCTATGCCCCCGAGAGGGACCAGTGGCTCAATACACACACCCAACCTGAACAACAATTTGGTCGATTGTGGCACCCAACCTCGCAGACTTGGGTCGACCTGGGTCTCCCACCTCGGGCGCTGTCCGATCGGCAGTCCGGGCTCTCCCACCCCAGCCCGTCTGCCGAGCATAGAGCCACGAGGGTCCCGCCATCCCCCCCCCCCCCCGCCACCACCCTACCAGGGCGGGACCCTCGCGCACCCGCGCAGTTGCCCCCTGAGGAAGACCTCCCTTCCCAGGAACTTGACTCCCCACAGCCTGAGGACGACTACGATGAGGACTTCTTCTCATCCCTTTATGACATCCACACCATTGAACGGTTTCGACGGACTTCGTGTCGAGGGACGCCCCTCCCTCCTGCCGATCTTGCCCTTCCCTGAGATCGTTGGGCTGCCCCCAGCCCAATACTCCAGACTCAGAATTGTCGCACCTCAGTCACTCACTTCGCTGTGGGAGAGTCCGGCAAAACGCGCCAGGGGTGCAGACGCCGTCCCCACGCGGGTCAAGACCTGCCCCCGGCACCCAATGCGGCCCCCTTCGGCGCCCTACTTGGGACCCACAGGAAGCACCCAGTTGCCTCCCTCTTTGCCGACAATCCGGTTACCAGGGAGTGGGCCATCTCCCAATCAGATTGTCGCCTGATACCCAACCGGGCCCCCCCTACTTCGGCCATCATCCCAAAGCGCTAAAGGACTGGGACCGAGTAGCCCGGATGGGCATCTTACACACCACTGCAGGGCATGCCTACCTTAGCATGCTCTTGCAGAGGGCGGAGGTACTCTGGCCTGGGGATGACGGCGCCGTCCCAGTGCCTTCGGATACAAACTCCGAACCACACCAGGACGAACCTCGCTTATTCAGCGACCCCTTTATGCGACACCTAGTTAACAGGATATCGCATCACTTGGCGGCTGCGGCGGACAGCGCAGCAACAAGCCATTTTAATTGTCTGCTAGTGGCTAGAGACGCGGTGCTTGCACGCTCCTCACTCTCCCCGGCACTCAGGGCATCCCTACGATGTGTCCCGGGCCAGGATCACTCGCTCTTTGGCGAGCACTCCACCTCGGCTATATCTCTCTCTCTCTCGCTCGAGGAACGCAAGCAGGCGGCGTCCTTTGCCCCCCGGCCTCAGCCACGCCTTTCCAGGCCCCCCAAGCGGCCACTTAACTCACAGAGGCCTAAACCTAAACCTCGCCAAAATTTTTGGTTTGGCCAGCAAGCACGGCCCCGCCGGTGACTGGAGGACACTCCCGTAGTGCGCATGGAGCTGGCCCAACCTGCCCAGCAGGCACCACGGCCCACTCTTCCCCCCCCCCCATCTGGACCATCGGCTCCCCTGGCGGGCAACCTCTCCCGGCCGCCTGCCAGTGGCGACGTATGGGCCTCAGCCCCTGGGTAGTGTCGGTTCTTCAGGACGGGTTTCGCCTACCGTGGGCTCACCGTCGTCCTCCCCTCATGCTCTCTCCTCCTCCGTCCCCCAGCGACCCCCCCCACCTGCCCAGGCGGACGCCCTTCGCCTGGAAGTCCTCGAACTCCTCAGAAAGGGGCCATCACCGAGTTTTTTCCAGCCCAACCCCGGTTTTTTACTCCCACCTGTTCGTGATCCCCAAACCTTCGGTGGGATGGAGGCCCATCCTTGACCTTTCTCCCCTCAACAAGTTCCTCAGACATATACCTAGTTCAAGATGGACACGCCCTCCCAGATCAGAGACTCCATCCATCACGTAGATTGGGCTACCTCCATAGATCTGAAAGATGCGTACTTCCAGATCCTTATTCACCCGGCGCACAGACGTTACCTCCGGTTTGTCTGGCAAGCTCGAGTGTTCCAGTTCAAAGCTCTCCCCTTTGGCCTCTCCCTGGCACCCTTCCTCTTCACGAAGGCGTTCCGATCTCTCTCCCAACACAGTCCCTCGAACTATACACAGACGCCTCCAACTCGGGCTGGGGGGCCCACTGGGGGACAGTCATGCCTCGGGGATGTGGGACGCACAGATGGCTCGCCTCCACATCATATAGAATTGGAAGCGGTCAGGCTGGCCCTCCTCCACTTCCAACATCTATCTCTCACCGACTGGTTCTCCTCCTCACGGACAACACGTCGGTAGCCCATTACATCAACAAGGGGGGGGGGGGGGGGGGGGGGGGGGGCTCACTCCATCGGCCTCTCTCTACGGACAGAGGCCCTCCTTCGCTGGTGCCACGCACGGGGAGCCACCCTCCGTGCGAGACACATAGCGGGGGGACACGCAACATCCTGGCAGACACACTCAGCCGGTCAGGGACCCTTCTGCACACAGAGTGGACCCTGAACAAGCTGACACTAACCACCGTCTGGGAACACTGGTTCAAGCCCATGGTCGACCTATTTGCGACCCGGTACAACCATCGACTCCCCATGTATGTCTCTCTCTCTCCACTCCCGGACCCCCGAGCGTACGCGGTCGATGCGCGCTCTCTCCCTCCCCTGGACGGGACTCCTCGCCTACGCCTTCCCCCCCCTTCCCCCATACTCACAAAGTGATCAGGAAGGCCAGGCTGGAGAGACCCAAACTCATCCTCAACCCCGTGGTGGCCGACTCAGTTGTGGTTCCCGGACCTCAGGTCCCTCCCTCACTCACACTCACGTTCCCCCTCTCCAGCTAGCCCCTTGGTGGGACTTACTCAGACAACCTCGCTCGGGCCTCCCTCACTCCAATCCCCAGATGCTTCGCCTACACGCTTGGCTTCTATGCCAGCCAAATTGCGACCACCGCGATGAGAGAGATGGGTCACGTGGTGCACGGCTAACTCGGTCCCCTACCTCCTCCCCTCCAACATCCACATAGGCAAGTTCCTATCCCACCAGATAGGCAATTTCCTATCCCACCTTTCATCCTCTCGAAAGCTCTCTGCTAGTTCCATTCGGGGCTACAGATCGGCCGTAGGCACCACCATCTGACAGCTGGGCGGCCCATCATTCGACAATAACTTTCTCCTTAGAGAACTCTCGGGGGGGGGGTGGCCCTACGGGAAGCTCAGTCCCCTAGGCGCGCTCCCATGTGGGACCTCTTTCTGGTTCTTGACTCCCTCAGAAACCCCCCTTTCGAGCCCCTCCGTGCTATTCCCTTTGTCATTCTCCCCTTCAAGACCACCTTCCTTCTCTCCCTGGCCTCAGCCAGGAGGCGAAGTGGGATTCAGGTCCTCAGTTGTTGACCCTCGGGACATCGCCTTTCTCAGAGACGGATCGGTCTCGCTTAAGTTCCTGCCTGAGTTCTTAGCGAAGAACCAGGAACCGGGCACGACCTCTCCTTCCCTGGTTATCCGCTCCCTAGCGGATATCTTAGGCAGCGAAGGCAGCGGGGACATGGACCTATGACCTCTAGGTGCCTCAGATACTACTGGGAGCGTTCCCACCCCAGGCGTTCCTCTCAGAGAAGCCTCCTTATTTCCATCAACCCCAACAACAAGAAAGACATCTCGGCGGGCTCGATTTCTAGGTGGCTATTCTATACTATCAAATCTGCCTATGCCCAGGCCCACAAAGACCTCCCAGCCCTTTCCCCTCGAGCCCACGAGGTCAGAGCGTTGGCCATGTCCACAGCGTTCCAGCACTCTGTCCCCGTGTGCCATCTCCTGGAGGCAGCCTACTGGCGTTAGAACCCTTTCATAAACTTTTATCTAAGGGACATCCGCATGACCAGGGCTGATGGTTCTAAGGGGTTTTCATTTGTGGCGGCCAATGCAGCCATAACAGTTAACCCAGGAACCATTAGGGGGCTCGGCCCTCCTCCTATTCCTTTAAATTCTGCTATGGTCTGACATGGTATAGTATACGACGCCAAAATGGGGAGTTTGTATTATACTCCCTGTTTGGCTAAGTATACTTACCATGTCAGACTCTAATGCCCGCCCTACCTTCCCGAAATCAGATGCTGGCCTGCAGTAAAGAAAATCCTGGCCTGCAGAAACCAAAGAGGATGCTGGCCTGCAGAAATAAGATGCTAGCCTGCAGAAATAAGATGCTAGCCTGCAGAAACCAAGATGCTGGCCTGCAGAAATAAGATGCAGGCCTGCAGAAACAAGATGCTAGCCTGCAGAAACAAGATGCTAGCCTGCAGAAACAAGATGCTAGCCTGCAGAACCCAAAGAGGAATGGAACGTCAGAAATAAGATGCTGCTGGCCTGCAGAAACAAGATGCTGGCCTGCAGAAACAAGATGCTGGCTTGCAGAAACCAAAGAGGAATGGAACGTCAGAAACTGGTCACTGCAGTCTTCCAAAGCTGTCTTGACATCCTGCCCTTCACCCTGTTCAGAGGTATCATGGGAAACACAAGTGGCTGGGCAGTGAACGTCAACGCTGAAAAAGATGTGAAGCCTGTCAGATGAAGTTCTGTCAGATGATCAGCCGAATGGTCAGTCCTGTGTAGATGCACAACCTTTTTTTTTTCTTTTCTTTTTTTTTTTCTGTTTTCAGACCGTTGATGATTCAGTGAAAGAGACTGCACACAGAGTGGCTTTGATTGGGTGTAGGGAAGCTGAAAGAAGTAGAGGCTGATTCATGTTGGGAAGTGATCTTTTTTTGTCTGTACAAAAAAAACACAAAACCGACAGGTGAAGAAAGATTGATTGAACACTGAAGTCACTTGATGCTTCAGCACTTGTGATGTGAAATCTCTTCCATTTCCTCTTTAGAGACGAAGACAGGACATTGAATGGGGACTGGTGTGTGGCAGCGTTTAATCCTTGGTTGTGCTTCTCATGTGACACAGTTGCATCCCAGTTCAGTTCAGAGTGGATTTCTGCAAGTTCTTCTGTTTTGTTTGCCAAGAAGACCTTGGTTTGATTTGTTATGGAGGGAGAGAGAGAGAGAGAAGATGAAAGAGAGGGAGAAAAGGGGAGAGAGTGTGTGTGTGTGTGTGTGTGTGTGTGTGTGTGTGTGTGTGTGTGACAAGACTGTGTGTGAGTTTGTTGTTTGTATAGATTTAATTATGTGCTTGTTGTTGTGGCGGATGGGGAACAGGGTCAGGTTTTTTTCCTTCAGTATTCAGTTCATTATTTTATCAGATTGATTGTCACCAGTGTTGAGTGTCTGGATGTTACCTTTTGTGAGTGAGTGGGAGTTACCCATAGCGACAGGATGTTACCCATAGTGAGTGACAGGACATTTCCCATGGTGAGCGACTGGATGTTACCCATAATGAGTGACAGGATGTTACCCCGTGTTTCCTATCCCCTTCAGGGCGGGGTGCATTCACCTTCTTTCAGAGAAAATGACCAGGGAATCACAGAGCTGGCAAGTGCTACGCTTTAGGCGTAGCATGCCAAAGTTTCATTGACAGTGCTACACTTTTGTGAAAGAATGCTACACCCCAAACCAACATTTCAGAAAAAATGCTACACCCCAAACCAACATTTCAGAAAAAATGCTACACCCCAAACCAACATTTCAGAAAAAAAAAAAGAAGCAAAAAGGTGTCATGGACTTGGCAGCAGCAGCTGAATGGAGCTGAGACAACATAGATCTTTAGACTGTGACTTATTTTGTCAAAAATTGGCCGAGTTCACTTAGGAGAGGATGAAGTAGTAGTAGTAGAAAAATGGCTAAAGGCAATGGCAAATTTGTTGCCTGATGAATTGGTTAACATCATCAGCCAGTTTGATTTTGGGGGGGTCAAGTGAAAGCTACACGATCACTATCGAGATTTTGACCTTCTTAGCCCAACATCAAATCATGTGCAAAGTGAAGTGCAACTGAAAATGCATCGAGTCAGACTTGTGGCATCAAGTATGAATGCTACACTTCAGATGTCAGAATGCTACATTTAAGATGTCAGAATGCCACACTTTGTGCTTTTGAGGCCTTGGCAACTCAGTAACAACACCTTCGGCAAGAATTATTGGAAGTAACAACTTATCTGATTTATTTACTTTTTTTTTTTTTTTTTTTTAACTACATATTGAAAGTTTTTCTTAGTTTACTATCCAGGGCACCTTCCCTCTCTGAAGAGTATGACTATGGATAAGATCCTTGTTTTACTAGATGTCAATCGTTTATTTCTCTATTTGGGGCAATGGGGGGGGGGGGAGGGGGGGGGGGGGGTCAACAAGTCTTGGTGTAGTAAATTGTGTGTGTGAAAGTTTCCATCAATTGCCCCACCCCTTTTCTGCACAGCTGTCCCTGCAGCCTCTTCCCTCCCACTCTTTCTCTCTTGCTGACAGTTGCCTTGGAATACAGAAGGTTTTCATCAGGGTGACCCACCCTTTGTGAGTCATAGACAGTTGTAGATCACTTTATAGCATTAGTGACTTTTTGAAAAAAAAATATATATTAATTCAAAACTATGCGTTACAGCAATTCCATCCGTATAATTCATCACTTAATCAGGCCAAAAGTGTGAATTGAAAAATAAGCAAGAAGTGAAAATGCTGCTTAAGTATTATTGCCATGCTTCTTGTTCAGCGGTGATTTCTGGCAGTGGCCTACCCAGCATGTGTGCATGATGAAAACACACGAGCTTTAATTGTGGGTTCTTCAGTGTTGTGGATGAATGACACTACAGTGCCTGATGGGAATGCGTGCTGTTGGGCGTTGAGGTACTGTGTGACCGTCGTCTTTTGCCAAAGAACTCACTGGTCGGAGTGAAGTGACGACCTCTGAATGCAGGCACCAAAGGGATGTCGCTTTGTGTTGGAGAAAATGGCAGTCTGTCTCTGTGTTTGTGGAAACATGCATGTGTACGCACAAACACACTCGCATCCATTCACACACACGCACACACACACACACACACTCACAAACATATGCAAAACAGAACAAGCATACACACACAGAGATCACAATCAACATCAGACCACGCTATATCCCAATAAATCACACCACACCACCACTATGACACAACACAATTTGATACAACACACACAGCACAGCACACAACACACACAACACAACACAACACAACACAACACAACACACACAACACACAAACACAACACACACTGATGATGAAAGTTGTATGAATTGTAAGTGCAATAGTTAGATCACAGACTTTTTTTTTCCCTCACAGTCGTGTTGTTGTTTCATGTTCACAAAATGTTTTGAAACAGTTACGTTATTTCTTGAACTTCCATCACAATCTAGTTTTAAAGAGTAAGTTCACGAATTTATCATCGTACCAGTTTGTATTTTCTTGTTGAAAATAGTTCGTTGCATCAGGATTATTTGATGTCTGGTTGATTGCAAATCTCCAAACGCACACAGTAGTAAAAAAAAACTACTTTTCTTAATTGAAGCGGCTTGTCCTTTTGTTCGTCAATCACGTAGCTGTTGTGTGAGGAATTAGGTACGATGAGACTATGTGTTGTTTGTTCCACTACTGATCTGTTTACTATGTCAATTGGTCTGCCATTTGATCATCATTGAGATGAACGTTGAAGCTGTGTGTGCAACGTCCTGTAGTTCAGCCAAGAATGGCAGACATTTCAGTGCACGGAGTGGGTGCCGAGGACACCCAAGATCCTTTGCTTCCATCATGGCTGGGTCGCTTATGTTGGGGATGAATTCTAACTTTCATTTGCTTTGTGTGACTTTTTCTTTTACACTAATGTTGTGCATGCAGGTTCATGTGTGTGTGTATGTCTGTGAGTGTGTGCCTGTGTGTGTGTGTGTGTGTGTGTGTGTGTGTGTGTGTGTGTGTGTGTGCGTGTGTGTGTATTTAGGTATATGTCCTGCAGTTTGTTTATGACTATTTGCTTGTCTACTGCCAGTCGTGCTGCTGTCGAGCGCGTTTTTTTTCTTGCATTACTGCCAGTGTTGATTTTTTGATATGGTGCCAATCCTCTCATTTCCACATTTCTCGTTTTTGTTGTTGTTGTTGTTTTTTAACTGTTATGTGATAATTCTTATCCTTATTTCTTTCTCTCTCTGTCCATCTATCTTGATCTCATCGTCTGTCCTTTTTTTTCTTTCTTTCTTCCTCTCCATCAGTTCACTTAGTGTTTTATTTCAAGTACATTCAGATCATTTTGTTGTTGTTTGACATTTGTTTCTGTTTGACACAGAACAAAGCAGAACTGTGAATACATCCACAAGCAGAACTCACATTTGATGAAATTGTTGTCTAATGGAAATGTTGTGGGGTTTTGAGGAAAATGTGCAGGAAAAGCTTAGGATACAATGGCAAAAAGAACTGGGAAAGAAGCAAAACAAGGGAGAGAGAGAGAGGAAGAAGATAAGGATGAGGATTTTGATGAGAAAGCTTTCCAGGTGCTAAGAAATGTTGTGATATTGGTCATCTCGTGTCGCAGTGAATTCATTCCTTTGTTCAGTGTGTGTATGTGTGGGGGGTGTGGTTCACTGTCTGAGCACAAAGGTATTGCATTCCTTTTTATACTTGAATTGAATCCTTTTCATGCAGATGGGTGTGACTGTACATTTGCCTCATACTGTGAACATGACACCACTCTTCTTGTTCTGTCCTTGCTCAAGATGTAAATGATCAGAGCAGTGGCCGTGTCAGGATGCCTGCAAGGGGGGGAAGAGAGATGATCGGAGAAAGTGAGGGGGGGGGGGGATGGGGGGGAGGGGAGGTTGTCTTTCACTGTGAATTGGATCCCTGCATTTCCATTCTGTAAAGTCTGCTAGTGAAATAATCTTTTCTTTGCCTTTTTGACTGCTTTCTTCTTTCAGTGAAATTCTCTTTTCTTTCCCTTCTTGACTGCTTTCTTCTTTCAGTGAAATTCTCTTTTCTTCACCTTCTTGACTGCTTTCTTCTTTCAGTGAAATGTCTCTTTTCTTTCACGGTTTGACTGCCTTCTTCTGTAAGTGAAATTGTCTTTTCTTTTTGGTTTGACTGCCTTCTTTTTACTGAATTCTCCTACTTCTTTTGACTGCCTTCTTTTAGTGAAATTCTCTTTTCTTTCACGGTTTGACTGCCTTCTTTTAGTGAAATTCTCTTTCTTTCACGGTTTGACTGCCTTCTTTTAGTGAAATTCTCTTTTCTGTCATGGTTTGACTGCCTTCTTTTAGTGAAATTCTCTTTTCTTTCCCTTTCTGTGCCTGCCTTCTTCTGTTAATGAAATTCTCTTCTCTTTCACGGTTTGACTGCCTTCTTCTTTTAGTGAAATTCTCTTTTCTTTCCCTTCTCTGACTGCCTTCTTTCTTAGAGTTCATTTCTGTGTCTTTGCTGTCATCCACTCTTTTCTGTCCCTGGGGTTTATTGAGCTATGTTCAGAAAAGTACCTTGCATTTTTCAGCCAACACAATTTGACTTTTGTGCTAACCCAGCAACTGTGGACGCTCTCTAGAGAGGATATCAGCTATGGAATCTGCAGTGTCTGTAACCTTTTTCAAGGACATTTCCAGTCGCTCATTTAATTTTCAGTGGTTTATTTGGTAATCTTGGGATGGTGAATGAAGCTGAATATAGGGCAGTCTCAGGGCGGCCTCCAGACAGTCGCTCCAGGGATGAGCAGCTACTGGTCAATTGGGGCTTCAGTAGATGGTGTCCTATGAATGCTGGGTGAGAACAGGTACCCCAGGTCATCACTGACCTGACCCAGCTGCAGTGCAGGGCCTTCTTTGGTGGGTTGCCTCACTGCTGCTGTGATGTGGATTGCCCCCTGGGGAGTGCTAGAGCTGCAGTGCAGGGCCTTCAGTGGTGGGTTGCCTCATGCTGCTGTGATGTGGATTGCCCCCTGGGGAGTGCTAGAGCTGCAGTGCAGGGCCTTCAGTGGTGGGTTGCCTCATGCTGCTGTGATGTGGATTGCCCCCTGAGGAGTGCTAGAGCTGCAGTGCAGGGCCTTCAGTGGTGGGTTGCCTCATGCTGCTGTGATGTGGATTGCCCCCCTGGGAAGTGCTAGAGCTGCAGCAGGGCCTTCATGAGGGTTGCCTCAGCTGCTGGAGATGTCCCCTAAGGAGTGTAGGCCCAGTGCAGGGCCTTCAAAGATGGATTGCCTCATGCTGCCCCCCCCCCTAGAGCCCCAGTGCCCCCCCCCCCCTCACACTGCTGTGACGTGGATTGTCCCCCCCTGGGAAGTGCTAGAGCTGCAGCAGGATGAGGCAAGTGAGGCTGGAGATGTTTACATCCCAACAAGAATTGTTGTAGTGGATCAACAAGGAATCATTTGAACTCCCCCCCCCCTCTGAACAAAGAACACACACCTTTACAAGATTATAGTAAACTACAAGTGTTACAAGTTTACATCCCAACAGAGAATTGTTTGTAGTTGATCAACAAGGAATCATTTGAACTCAATTTACCTCTGAACAAAGAATCACCTTTACAAGATTATAGTACTACAAGTTTACATCCCAACAGAGAATTGTTTGTAGTTGATCAACAAGGAATTATTTGAACTCAATTTACCTCTGAACAAAGAATCACCTTTACAAGATTATAGTACTACAAGTTTACATCCCAACAGAGAATTGTTTGTAGTTGATCAACAAGGAATCATTTGAACTCAATTTACCTCTGAACAAAGAATCACCTTTACACAAATTAACAAAAAAGTCATTTATACTAGGTTTACCTGGGGGAAAAATCATTTGTAGTTTGGACATTGTGGCAGGTTTCTGGCCAAACCTGTTACTGGGCAGTGACTGAAGGAATGTGAACCCGCTCCCCCTCCCCACCCTCCTCCCACCACCCTCTCCCCCTTCCTCCCCTTCCTTTCCACTGATCAGTGTTGTGTCATGCTCACACACCAGATCTTACAGGTTTGTGTAATATTTCAATACATCTAATAAGCCTTTTTTTTTTTTAAAGAGATTTGTTGAGCTCCATGCCATTTCTGAAGAATTTTACGATAATGTTGGGGAAAATGCCGTGGCTGGGAATGTTTAAGAAAGCAGGGAAGAAAAAAAAATTGCTGGATCAGCCTTTGGTTCCAGGTTTTGCTGTGGCTTCCTGGGCAGTGCTCATTGTACCAGGCTTCCTATCAACAGGAAATGTTGGATAAGGAAGGAAATGGAAACTGCTAAATAACCAACCAAGTAGCGTGATTCTTTCTCCCATGATGAAATGAAGGACATGCCCATACCTCATAGATAAGGAAGGAGAATGGAAAATGGTAGATATCAAAACAAGTAGCGTAACTCTTTCTCCCATGATGAAATGAAGGACACGCCCATACCTCCAAGTGAATGCTGCCCACCACACCATGGATGTCGGTTACACCTGGCTGTTGAGATCCACCTGCAGCACCATGGAATCCTGGTGAGTCTTCCACCCCCTCTTGGCAGTCAGGTTCAGATGTGGACTACCAGCCAGTGGCTGTGCGATCACAGTTTTTTATAACGTTTGCACACACACACACCAAAGCGGGCAGGGTCTAACCATCTCCACCTTGGAGCCTGTCTGTTGACATCGACTTGACAGTGAGCTGGCATCAGAGGGGGACAGCAGGGTCTGACCATCTCCACCTTGGAGTCAGTTTGTTGGCATTGACTTGACAGTGAGCTGGCATCGGGGGGGGGGGGGGGGGGGGGGGGCAGCAGGGGGCATGTGGCCACATGGGGGATGTGTGCCAGCATTTCGTTCTCTGTGTTCCATGAGGAGGGCAAAATGGGGGAAGTGCATAGGTGTTTGTCTCCGCTGTGTCTACGCAACCTGTGGATTGGTGTGTTTGTGGTATGGGATGTCCTGACAGCAGAATATTGGAGCAGAAAGGTTTGCATAAAGTGGTGTCAGTAAGGAAATGCGAGTGTAGTGGTCGCTTCTCTTTTTGTTATGCTGGGACTTTAAAGTTCTTTGTGCTGAGGACCCTGAAAGGTACAGTGCTGACAGGTGCCCCTCCCCATCCCCACTCTTCCCCTCCTTCCCCCCCACCCTCACCCCTGCCGTGCGCGCGCGCATGCGCGCACACACACACACACACACACACACCTATTTTCCTGTTGGTGGACATCAGAGTTAAATGGTTTCCTTTCAGGAGGAAATGCAGTTGATGGGAATCGTGGATTTCAGTTCCCAGTCTGACCTATGAGGGACATGAGTCGCACATCAGACATTTACACTCTCAGTCTCTCTCTCTCTCTCTCTTGTTTTGTCTGTCTCTCTCTTTCTCTTGCCTTGAAATCTTTTTTATTGTCACTGGTATATTGTGACTTTCTCTTCTTTTCCCCTCTCTTCCTTTGGTTTTCCTTTTGTTTTGAAATCTTGAATGAGGCTGGATGGCCTGCAGTAAATCTAGAACTGAAAAGTGATGTACATATTTGTAACAGCGCCAGTTGAAGAGCGCTCTCGCTCTCTCTCTCTCTCTCTCTTTCTCTCACACTCTCTCTCTCTCTCTCTCTCTCTCTCTCTCTCTCTCTCTCTCTCTCTCTCTCTCCCCCGTGCATACGGCATCAGGCATAGCATGGGGATCATCATATACATAAACCTTCGTAAGCCTACCGGCCATTTCCACAAGTGATCTTGCTCATACAACCCAGATTGGCATGCATGGGAGACCATTGTGCTCCTGGTGTGATTGTGATGCTGTTCTTGTATGTTCCTGGTTTTGGATGTGGTCCACACACAGGACAGCAAGTGAGGGGGGGGTGGTGGGGGTGAGCATGGCTCTGCTGGCAGTAAAACCGTCCAGAGTCGTACTGGAATGAGAGTGGAGGAGAGCAGGAGCATGGAGAAGTCCTGTTGTCGCTGCACATTGCCCGACTTGAAAGGTCTGACGGGTGTGAGCAACTTGTTCTTGTGTGTGAGATGCAGCAGTCCTGGTATGGGAGTACCTGTACTTCATTGCCACTCTGCAGCTTTTGAAATCAAAGCGGGTGTAGAAAACCGATACTGAGGGATCCGTGGATGATGATCTGGGTGCACACAGTTTGGAACCAGTCTCATTGGTGACGCTTCTGGGTCATATTCATGTGGAACTAATTTGGGCAGGGTGTTATGTTTAAAGTAAAACCTACACTATACTCATTTTTCAACATGCATGCTTCATTCAGAGTTTTCCATTTTGAAACGTTAGTCTTGAAAAGTGTACTTAACATATTTGCCAAGTTTGCTGTTTGAGTGATTTCAGGATTGGCAAGCTTGAAGTCTTATTCATTTTGCATGTTGAGTTTGCGCAGTGTGTGGGTGTGGGTGTGTGGACATGCGTGTGCATGTGTGTGCACGCAGGCATTTGTGTGTGTGTGTGTGTGTGTGTGTATGTAGTCATTCACAGGCAGTTCATTTGAACATTTTTAGATGTACACTGTGCGCTTATGTGTGTATACACACACACACACATAACACACACACACACCCTTTTACACACACACACACTGTCATTACGGTCATCATGTCAAATTTTATGTGCATGCTGTATGTACTTATACACAGAAAAATTTTTTTCTATAACGCAGAATTGAGAAAAAAGATTAGTGTTGTGTTACGAATTTTGTCTTTTGGCAGCAGCTGCATCTATTGTTTTAATCCCTAGGTTTTTTTTTTTTCTTAAAAACATTTGTAGATGTTGAATAATGCTAGATTGTCTTTGGGCATTTCTTAAATCTTTTGATTTTTACTGAAGGCTATTTTGACACTGGTAGACTGTTCTGTCTCCATGTTTGTGTTAGTTGTGTGATATCTTTTGATATTATTGTTTCTTGTCACAAGAAATTTTACAGCATTGAACCACAAACGTCTCTAGATGATTTTTTTTTTTTTTTAAATTTTTAATTTGTACTCATGATTTGAACAGTATTGGACCGCTACTTTTTGACCATCACTTAAATTGATTCATTATTGGGTATGTATTTCTATACATTTATTTCTCGCACTTTTTTTTTTTTATTACCTTATGGTTAAAGTTTTATATAAATTAGTGATCTATATCAGTTGATAATTGATTGTATTCTACAGTATTCTGCACCACAGATTTTGAATTGCTTCCTAAGGTCATTGGTCTGTGTGAACTGGTTTTTATTGTGGTGTCCTTTGTAGTTACTGCAGTGAAGAATCTCTCCCCCCCTCTCCTTCTCTCCCCCTTCTCCCCCCTCAAAAGAAAAAGGTTGTGTTTACTATTCACCATGGAATTTACAACGTTCTCAGCTCTTCCAAAGCAGGATGGCAGAACCCAGTGTGAAGTGCAGTTCCTTTGTGGCACTTCAGACACAGGACAGACATGGTCAGTTTCTATGTCAACTGTAACACATATATTGTAGAGAGATGAGAGAGAGAGAGAGAGAGAGAGAGAGAGAGCAGGATGTGTTTAGACTTCTCTCCTATGTTGAGTGTAACTTTCCCTGTTTGCAGTTTCTTAATTATTACTGTACCTCCATTTCTACAGATTTATCAGAAGGTTTTTTTTTTTTTTTTTTTTTTTTAATCAGTTGTGGGAGGTGAGATGTGGGGGTGGGGGTGAGAATACACCAGAAATAGGCAAAATTTTGGGAGAGCAGGAGAGAGATGTATCCAAATGGACCGCAGTGTCTCCACCTTCTCCCCCACCCCATCCTACCTCCCCCTTCCTTCCCTTCTCACACACCCTCCTTTCACCCCCTCCCCTATTGTCCCTCACCATCCCCCATTCCCATCCTCCACCCTTTCCTCAATCCCTCCTCTCTCTCTCTCTCTGTCTGCTTCACTTTTTCTCCCTCCCTCTTTGTTTTCACCGACCTTGCAGTCTTTCTGTCACTTTGAGACTAACAGTGTTGTACTGTCTACTGTCCAAGTTCATCAGGTTTGTGATACTTTGTTCCTAGCAGCTTGCCAGTCCTTAACAATAAAACTGGGCCACACTTCCCGTGGATGCATTTCAGGTTACTGAGTGTGTATCATGAGTTCTGTTTTAACACTTTTAAAAAAAATATAAAACAGTGTTGTAAGTGTACACGATGCACTTGCATAATAACCCTTTTTCATTTTTAAATGATCCTTTTTTGCTTTTCATTCAGCTTTTTGATGTATTTCTCTTTTTTTTTTTTTTTTTCATTTTTCGTTACACATTTCTGTGTATTTGCTTTTATTATTTCAATATTTTCTTCTTTTTTTTTTTTTAGGTATTATTACTCTTAGTTTGCAAAGTTTTTTTTTTCTCTTACTGGGAGTATTCTACTGCGAAGAAACCTGTTGATGTCCATTTGAAAGCTTTCTCTACCTAGTCCTTAGGAAGACAGGGGAAGGTCAACAAGGTGAAGAGTGTTTCTTATTCTCCGGAGTTGTGATAACATGTCCTTTTCTGTCTGTGTCAGCGTGGTTGACTCTTTGTTTCTTCTTTGTACAGTTTGGAACGATGGTCGTTTCTTTTGTAATAAAAGAGCTTTAGTGTCACATGGCGT
Organism: Conus betulinus; assembly: GCA_016801955.1. NCBI lineage: Eukaryota > Metazoa > Mollusca > Gastropoda > Neogastropoda > Conidae > Conus > Conus betulinus. The sequence continues at coordinate 323,498 of JADBJO010001655.1, forward strand.
GTGGTCGGTATCGGTGTGAGTGGTTTTTGGGATATGCTCTGTCAGTGTTCGTTTTCTTTCCTGTATATAGCCACAGGCATCGCTGGAGTGGGTTTTGCGTGTATGTGTAGTGCGTGTGTGTATGCGCGCGCATGCGCAAATTTGTCTACACTCAATCAATGTGGGTAGGCGTTATGTGAAAAAACCCACACTCCCAACCCATATGCACACATAGGCATGCACACACACATGCAGGCATGCTCGCTCGTTGGAGAGAGAGTACTGATAACACAGCTTTTGACAGTATCTGATTATGTTTTCTAAAGACAAAATATGAAATACACAGCATACATTCTGTCTCAGAGGAAAGGAAACGTGGGAAAAAAAACAAAAAGTTGTTTGAATATGTATCATTGTAAACCAGAAATTCTTGATTTGGTGTCATTTTAGAAAAGAAAGGCAAATTTATGAGGAAAAAAAAAAATCAATCAAGAAAAAATGTAAAAGTGAATGTAGAGTGTTATAATGAATGTAGAGTGTCATAACAGTGTGGACTGTTTCTTCACAGCGGATGATTTTTCCTGTCCATGATATTTCTCAACACAGACTGTGAACAGTTAATATTGTTCATATATTTGTGAGTGTGTACACACACACACACATACACACACACTCATGCCTGCACACATGCACACACACACACACACACACACACACCACACACAGATGCTTGCATGTGCCTCTCCGCTCTCTTTTTTGTTCTTGTTTTCCCATGTTTGCTTTAATGAGTGATTAAAAAAAAAACCCATTGGAGAGTGATTCTGCCCTGTGTTGGTGAGGTTCACTCACTTCACCCAGGTCATGTTGATGTTTAATGAACACACACTGGAGAGTGATTCTGCCTGGTGTTGTGTGAGGCCTTCAATCAATTCACTTAGGTCATGTTGACGTTTAATGAATGGTGGCGGAGAGTGATTCTGGCAGCCTGGTGTTACCAGTTCAAAGTTAACTCCTGTGCCTCAACACACCAGACTTGGGTAAGTGATTCTCCTAGATGGTGAAAAAAAAAAAAAAAAATTCACCTAGTAAACGTTCAAAACACACACTGGAGAGTGGAAATACAGTGTTGGTGGAGATCAATCATTCACCTAGGTCAAAAAAAAAGAAAGAAAACACAAAGAGAGCTTCTGCTGTGAGGCACAGTGTCGGCCACCTAGTCATGTTGACTTTAACACCCTGGAGAGTGATTCTGTGTTTATATGGTGTACTTCAATCAATTCACCTAGGTCTGTTCACGCTCATCATCACACACTACAGTTTGTGATTCTGCATGCATGGTGACTGCCTTCATTCTTTTCCCTCCAGCAAAACTTTTATCCCATAACTCTGCAAAGGAGATTGTAATTCCTTTAAAAAAGGAAAACAAACAAAACAAAACAAAACAAAAAAAAAAACTTGGGAAAGGATTCACATGTTTTGAGAATAGAAATAAGAGCTGCCAATGTGTGTGTGCGTGTGTGTGTGTGTGTGTGTGTTAATCTGGTGCATGAAATGATCGAGATTCTTTCTCCCGTGGAGTAGAATTTATATCCGTACTTTGGGGAGGCTTGTTTTTTGGGGGGGGTCAGGGTGGTGGTGGTGGGGGGGGGGGGGGGGGGGTAATACGATAAGTGGTGGTGCTGCTGCAGGGGGAGGGGGGGGTGGCACGCTTCACACAGGTCGTTTCCATGTTCCAGTCAGTTGTTTTTAAATATGCTGCACTGCCGGAAACCGTGTCATTTCCTCCGGCATGAACCATGGCTTTTCCCCAGGGCCAGTGCAATCTGAAAGGGACAGATCATTCCCTTGGGGAAGGGCAATGGGGACTGGGAGGGGGAGTGAAGAGGGGGATGGGGAGGATGGTAAGTAGCACTGGCAGGTTTCACACCGGGGGGGGTGAGGAGAGGGGGGTCAAAAAAAAAGAATGAGTAGGAGAGCTGAGGGAGAGTTTGTGGCACAGGATCTGTACTCGCACATTGACTTTAACCCCCAGTGGACATGGGGAGGTGAGGGCAGTGAGGGTGAAGGGAGGGGGGGAGGGGACAGGCAGTGAAGTTGAAGGGATGGGGGGGGAGGGGAGGGTGAAGGGATGGGGGAGCCCTCCAGGGCAGTGAGGGTGATGGGATGGGGGGGAAGGAGAGGGTAGTGAGGGTGAAAAAAGGAAACAAGGGGAAGGCAGTGAAGTTGAAGGGATGTTGGGGGAGGAAAGGGTTCACATGAGGGGAGGGAATAGTGAGGGTGGCTGCCAATGTGGGAGGCTGTACAGTGAGGGTGAAGGGTGTGTGGGAGTGTAAAGTTCATGAGGGTGGGGGAGGGGAGGGTTTGAGGATGAAGGTGGAGGGGATTTATATCCGTACTTTTGAAGGGAGGGGCTTTTTTTTTGGGGAGGGGGAAGGGCGGGGGGAGGGGAGGGCAGTGAGGGTGAAGGGGGGGATAAGGGGGAGGGCAGTGGGGTGAAGGGATGGGGGGGGGGAGGGCAGTCAGGGGGGGGGGGAGGGGAGGGCAGTGGGGGGTGTTGAAGGGATGGGGGAGGGGAGGGCAGTGAGGGTGAGGGGGATGGGGGAGGGGAGGGCAGGGCAGTGAGGGCATGAAGGGGTGGGGAGGGGAGGGCAGTGGAGGGTGAAGGGATGGGGGGGAGGGGAGGGAGTGGGGTGAAGGGGGGGGGGGAGGGGAGGGGGAGTGAGGGGGGGATGGGGGGAGGGGAGGGGGGGGATGAAGGGATGGGGGGGAGGGGAGGGCAGTGAGGGTGAAGGGATGGGGGGAGGGGGGGGCATAGGGGGGTGAAGGGATGGGGGGGGGGGGAGGGCAGGGAGGGTGAAGGGATGGGGGGAGGGGAGGGAAGTGGGGATGAGAGGGATGGGGGAGTGAGTGAAGGGGATGGGGGATGGGGGAGGGGGGCAGTGAGGGTGAAGGGATGGGGGGAGGGGAGGGGCAGTGAGGGTGAAGGGGGGGGGGGAGAGGGGAGGGCAGTGGGGATGAAGGGATGGGGAGGGGAGGGCAGTGAGGGGTGAAGGGTGGGGGGAGGGGGGAGGGCAGTGAGGGTGAAGGGCATTGGGGGAGGGCAGGCAGGGAGGGTGAAGGGAGGGGGGGGGAGGGGAGGGCAGTGAGGTGAAGGGATGGGGAGGGGGAGGGCAGTGGGGGGGGAGGGGAGGGCAGTGAGGGGAAGGGGAGGGGGAGGGGAGGGCAGTGAGGGTGGGGAGGGGGAGGGGGAGGGGGAGTGGGAGGGAGGGGGGGGGGGAGGGCAGTGAGGGTGGGGGGAGGGGAGGGGAGGGCGTGAGGGTGAAGGGGGGGGGGGGGGGGGGCAGTGAGGGTGAAGGAATGGGAGGGGAGGGGAGGGGGCAGAGGGGGGTGAGGAGTGAAGGGGGGGGGGAGGGGAGGGCAGTGGGGGGGGAGGGGCAGATGAAGGGGAAGGGATGGGGGGAGGGGAGGGCAGGGGGGGAGGGGAGGGCAGTGAGGGTGAAGGGATGGGGGAGGGGAGGGCAGTGGGGGGGGGAGGGGCAGTGAGGGGAAGGGATGGGGGGGGGGGAGGGCAAGGAGGGTGGGGGAGGAAAAGGGCAGTGAAGGTGGAAGGGATGGGGAGGGGAGGGCAGTGAGGGTGAAGGGATGGGGGGAGGGGGAGGGCAGTGAGGGTGAAGGGATGGGGGAGGGGAGGGCAGTGAGGGTGGAGGGGATGGGGAGGGGAGGGCAGTGAGGGTGAAGGGATGGGGGGAGGGGAGGGCAGTGAGGGTGAAGGGATGGGGGGGGGGGGGAGGGCAGTGTGGGGTGAAGGGATGGGGGGGGGGGCAGTGAGGGTGGGGGATGGGGGGGGGGGAGGGCAGTGGGGGAAGGGATGGGGGTGGGGAGGGCAGTGAGGGGTGAAGGGATGGGGGGAGGGGAGGGGCAGGGAGGGTGAAGGGATGGGGGGGGGGGGGAGGGCAGTGAGGGTGGGGAGGGGGGGCAGTGAGGGGTGAAGGGAGGGATGGGGATGGGGGAGGGGAGTGAGTGGGTGAAGGGGATGGGGGGAGGGGGAGGGGGGCAATGGGGGTGAAGGGATGGGGGGAGGGGAGGGCAGTGAGGGTGAAGGGATGGGGGGGGGGGGGGCAATGAGGGTGAAGGGAGGGGGGGGGGGGGGAGGGCAGGTGAGGGTGGGGGGAGGGGGGGGGGGAGGGGCAGTGAGGGTGAAGGGATGGGGGGAGGGGGCAAGTGAGGGTGAAGGGATGGGGGGAGGGGAGGGCAGTGAGGTTGAAGGGATGGGGGGGGGGGGGGGGCAGGGAAGGGGATGGGGGGGGGGGGGGGAGGGGAGTGAGGGTGAAGGGGATGGGGGGGGGAGGGAGGGGGGAGGGCAGTGAGGGGGAAGGGATGGGGAGGGGGGGGGATGGAATGAGGGTGTGAAGGGGGGGGGGGGAGGGAGAGGCAGTGAGGGTGAAGGGATGGGGGAGGGGAGGGCAGCGAGGGTGATGGGATGGGGGGAGGGGAGGGCAGTGAGGTTGAAGGGGGGGGGGGGAGGGGGGGCAGTGAGGGTGAAGGGATGGGGGGGGGGTGGGGAGGGCAGGGGTTGAAGGGATGGGGGAGGGGGGAGGGCAGTGAGGGTGAAGGGATGGGGGGAGGGGAGGGCAGTGAGGGTGAAGGGATGGGGGGAGGGGAGGGCAGTGAGGGTGAAGGGATGGGGGGGAGGGGGGGAGGGGGAGGGCAGTGAGGGTGATGGGATGGGGGAGGGGGAGGGCAGTGAGGATGAAGGGATGGGGGGAGGGGAGGGCAGTGAGGGGTGAAGGGATGGGGGGAGGGGAGGGCTGTGAGGGTGAAGGGATGGGGGGGGGAGGGGAGGGCAGTGGGGTGATGGGATGGGGGAGGGGGGAGGGCAGTGAGGGTGAGGGATGGGGGGGGGGGAGGGGGAGGGCAGTGAAGGGATGGGGGATGGGGGGAGGGGAGGGCAGTGAGGGTGAAGGGATGGGGGGAGGGGAGGGCAGTGAGGGTGAAGGGATGGGGGGAGGGGAGGGCAGTGAGGGTGAAGGGATGGGGGGAGGGGAGGGAAGGGATGGGGGGGAGGGGAGGGGTAGTGAGGGTGAGGGGGGGGGGAGGGGGGTGGAGGGGGGGAGGGAGGGCAGTGAGGGTGAAGGGATGGGGGGAGGGGAGTGAGCAGTGAAGGGAGGGGGAGGGGAGGGGAGGGCAGTGAGGGTGAAGGATGGGGGGAGGGGGGGGGAGGCAGGAGGGGAGGGGAGGGGAGGGCAGTGAGGGTGAAGGGAGGGGGGGGGAGGGGAGGGCAGTGAGGGTGAAGGGATGGGGGGAGGGGAGGGCAGTGAGGTTGAAGGGATGGGGGGAGGGAGGGCAGTGAGGGTGATGGGATGGGGGGGAGGGGAGGGCAGTGAGGGTGAGGGGATGGGGGGAGGGGAGGGGCAGTGAGGGTGGGGGAGGGGGAGGGGCAGTGAGGGTGAAGGGATGGGGGGAGGGGAGGGCAGTGAGGGTGAAGGGATGGGGGGGGGAGGGGCAGTGAGGGTGAAGGGATGGGGGGAGGGGGGAGGGCAGTGAGGGTGAAGGGATGGGGGGAGGGGAGGGCAGTGAGTGGGTGAAGGGATGGGGGGGGAGGGGGAGGGCAGTGAGGGTGAAGGGATGGGGGGAGGGGAGGGCAGTGAGGGTGAAGGGAGGGGGGGGGGGGAGGGCAGTGAGGTTGAAGGGAGGGGAGGGCAGTGAGGGGGAAGGGAGGGGGTAGGGGAGGGCAGTGAGGGTGGAGAGATGGGGGGGAGTGGAGGGCAGCAGTGAGGGTGAAGGGATTGGAGGGGGAGGGCAGTGAGGGTGAAGGGATGGGGGGGGAGGGGAGGGCAGTGAGGGTGAAGGGATGGGGGGAGGGGGAGGGCAGTGAGGGTGAAGGGGATCGGGGGGGAGGGGAGGGCAGTGGAGGGTGAAGGGATGGGGGGAGGGGGGCAGGTGAGGGTGAAGGGATGGATGGGGGAGGGGAGGGCAGTGAGGGTGAAGGGATGGGGGGAGGGGAGGGGCAGGAGGGTGAAGGGTGGGGGAGGGGGAGGCAGTGAGGGGAGGGGGAGGGGGGGGGAGGGAGAGGAAGGCAGTGAGGGGGGGATGGGGGGAGGGGAGGGCAGTGAGGGTGAAGGGGGATGGGGGGAGGGGAGGGCAGTGAGGGTGAAGGGATGGGGGGGAGGGGAGGGCAGTGAGAGGGTGAAGGGATGGGGGGAGGGGAGGGCAGTGAGGGTGAAGGGATGGGGGAGGGGTGAGGGTGAAGGGAGGGGGGAGGGGAGGGGGGAGGGGAAGGGAGGGCAGTGAGGGTGAAGGGATGGGGGGAGGGGAGGGGAGGGAGGGTGAAGGGATGGGGGGAGGGGAGGGCAGTGAGGGGGAAGAGATGGGGGGAGGGGGGGGCAGTGAGGGTGAAGGGAGGGGGGAGGGGGGGGGCAGTGAGGGTTGAAGGGATGGGGGGAGGGGGAGGGCAGTGAGGGTGAGGGATGGGGGGGGGGAGGGCAGTGAGGGTGAAGGGATGGGGGGGGGGGAGGGAGCAGTGAGGGTGAAGGGATGGGGGGAGGGGAGGGCAGTGAGGGTGAAGGGATGGGGGGGGGGGGGGCAGTGAGGGTGGGGGAGGGAGGGCAGGTGAGGGTGAAGGGATGGGGGGAGGGGAGGGCAGTGAGGGTGAAGGGATGGGGGGGAGGGGGGGCAGTGAGGGTGAAGGGATGGGGGGAGGGGAGGGCAGGGAGGAGGGTGAAGGGATGGGGGGAGGGGGGGCATGAGGGTGAAGGGATGGGGGGAGAGGGGGAGGGCAGTGGGAGGTGAAAGGGGGGGGGGGGGGGAGGGCAGTGAGGGTGAATGTGGGAGATGGGGGAGGGGGGGGTAGTGAGGGTGAAGGGATGGGGGGGAGGGGAGGGCAGTGAGGGGAAGGGATGGGGGGGAGGGGAGGGCAGTGAGGGTGAAGGGATGGGGGGAGGGGAGGAGGGCAGTGAGGGTGAGGGATGGGGGAGGGGAGGGCAGTGAGGGGTGAGGGGGGGGAGGGGGAGGGCAGTGAGGGTGAGGGAGGGGGAGGGGAGGGCAGTGAGGGTGAAGGGATGGGGGAGGGGAGGGCAGTGAGGGTGAAGGGAGGGGAGGGGATGGGGAAGGGGATGGGGGGAGGGGAGGGCAGTGAGGGTGAAGGGGGGGGGGGGGGGAGGGCAGTGAGGGTGAAGGGGGGGGGGGGGGAGGGCAGTGAGGGTGAAGGGATGGGGGGAGGGGAGGGCAGTGAGGGTGAAGGGATGGGGGAGGGGGAGGCAGTGAGGGTGAAGGGAGGGGGGGGGGGGAGGGCAGGTGAGGGTGAAGGGATGGGGGGGAGGGGAGGGCAGTGAGGGTGAAGGGATGGGGGAGGGGAGGGCAGTGAGGGTGAAGGGATGGGGGGAGGGGAGGGGCAGTGAGGGTGAAGGGATGGGGGGAGGGGAGGGCAGTGAGGGTGAAGGGATGGGGGGGGGGGGGAGGGCAGTGAGGGTGAAGGGATGGGGGAGGGGGAGGGCAGTGAGGGTGAAGGGAGGGGAGGGCAGTGGGTGAGGGGATGTGGGGGGAGGGGAGGGGGTGAGGGTGAGGGAGGGGTGGAGGGAGTGAGGGGGGGGGGAGGGGAGGGCAGGTGGGGGTGAAGGGATGGGGGGAGGGGAGGGCAGTGAGGGTGAAGGGATGGGGGGAGGGGAGGGCCAGTGAGGGTGAGGGGGGGGGGGAGGGGAGGGCAGTGAGGGTGAAGGGATGGGGGGAGGGGGGAGGGCAGTGAGGGTGAAGGGATGGGGGGGGAGGGGAGGGGGGAGGGTGAAGTGAGGGGGAGGGGAGGGGCAGTGAGGTTTGAGGGATGGAGGGAGGGCAAGTGAGGGTGAAGGGAGGGGGGAGGGGGGGGGGCAGTGAGGGGGAAGGGAGGTGAAGGGGGGGGGGAGGGGGGCAGTGAGGGTTGAAGGGATGGGGGAGGGGAGGGGCAGTGAGGGGTGAAGGGATGGGGGAGGGGAGGGCAGTGAGGGTGAAGGGATGGGGGGAGGGGGGAGGGCAGTGAGGGTGAAGGGATGGGGGAGGGGAGGGCAGTGAGGGTGAAGGATGAGGGGAGGGAGGGGAGGGCAGTGAGGGTTGAAGGGATGGGGGGAGGGGAGGAGGGCCAGTGAGGGTGAGGGAGGGGGGGGGGAGGGCAGTGAGGGTGAAGGGATGGGGGAGGGGAGGGCAGTGAGGGTGAAGGGGATGGGGGGAGGGCAGTGAGGGTGAAGGGATGGGGTAGGGGAGGGCAGTGAGGGTGAAGGGATGGGGGGGCAGTGGAGGGCAGTGAGGGTGAAGGGATGGGGGGGGAGGGGGGAGTGAGGGTGAAGGGATGGGGGAGGGGAGGGCAGTGAGGGTGAAGGGGATGGGGGGGAGGGGAGGGCAGTGAGGGTGAAGGGGGGGGGAGGGAGGGCAGTGAGGGTGAAGGGATGGGGGGGAGGGGAGGGCAGTGAGGGTGAAGGGATGGGGGAGGGGAGGGCAGGGGGGTGAAGGGATGGGGGGAGGGGAGGGCAGTGAGGGTGAAGGGGGAGGGGAGGGCAGTGAGGGTGAAGGGATGGGGGAGGGGAGGGCAGTGAGGGTGAAGGGGATGGGGGGAGGGGAGGGCAGTGAGGGTGAAGGGATGGGGGGAGGGGAGGGCAGTGAGGGTGAAGGGATGGGGAGGGATGGAAGGGATGAGGGGGAGGGGGGGGAAGGGAGGGGGAGGGCAGTGAGGGGGGAGGGGAGGCAGGAGGGTGAGGGGGGGGAAGGGAGGGTGAAGGGATGGGGGGAGGGGAGTGCAGTGAGGGTGAAGGGATGGGGAGGCCAGGAGGGGGGTGAAGGGATGGGGGGAGGGGAGGGCAGTGAGGGTGAAGGGATGGGGGAGGGGAGGGCAGTTGAGGGTGAAGAGATGGGGGGAAGGGAGGGCAGGGGGTGAAGGGAGGGGAGGGGAGGGCAGTGAGGAGGAAGGGATGGGGGAGGGGAGGGCAGTGAGGGTGAAGGGAGGGGGGAGGGGAGGGCTGTGAGGGTGAAAGGAGGGGGAGGGGAGGGCAGTGAGGGTGAAGGATGGGGGGGGGAGGGAGGGCAGTGAGGGTGAAGGGATGGGGGGGGGGAGGGCCAGTGAGGGTGAAGGGAGGGGGGGAGGGGAGGGCAGTGAGGTTGAAGGGATGGGGGGGGGGGGCAGTGAGGGTGAAGGGATGGGGGGAGGGGGGAGGGCAGTGAGGGTGATTGAGATGGGGGAGGGGAGGGCATGAGGGCAGTGAGGGTGAAGGGATGGGGGGGGGAGGGGAGGGCAGTGAGGGGTGAAGGGATGGGGGGAGGGGGGAGGGCAGTGAGGGTGATGGGATGGGGGGAGGGGGAGGGCCAGTGAGGGTGAAGGGAGGGGAGGGGCAGGTGAGGGGTGAAGGGAGGGGGGAGGGGAGGGTAGTGAGGGTGAGGGGAGGGGAGGGCAGTGAGGGTGGGGGATGGGGGAGGGCAGTGAGGGTGAAGGATGATGGGGGGAGGGGAGGGCAGTGAGGGTGAAGGGATGGGGGAGGGGAGGGCAGTGAGTGGTTGAAGGGATGGGGGGAGGGAGGAGTGGGTGATGGGATGGGGGGGAGGGGAGGGCAGTGAGGGTGGGGATGGGGGGGAGGGGGGAGGGCAGTGAGGGTGAAGGGATGGGGGGAGGGGGGCAGTGAGGGTGAAGGATGGGGGGAGGGGAGGGCAGTGAGGGTGAAAGGGATGGGGGGGAGGGGAGGGCAGTGAGGGTGAAGGGATGGGGGGAGGGGAGGGCAGTGAGGGTGAAGGGATGGGGTGGGGGGGAGGCAGTGAGGAGGTTGAAGGATGGGGGGAGGGGAGGGCAGTGAGGGTGAAGGGATGGGGGAGGGGAGGGGGCAGTGGGTGAAGGGCATGGGGGAGGGGGAGGGCAGTGAGGTTGAAGGGGGGGGGGGAGGCAGTGAATTTGGGTGAAGGGAATGGGGGGAGGGGAGGGCAGTGGGGTGGAGAGATGGGGGGAGGGGAGGGCAGTGAGGGTGAAGGGATTGGAGGAGGGGAGGGCAGTGAGGGGTGAAAGGTCCTGGGGGGAGGGGAGGGCAGTGAGGGTGAAGGGATGGGGGGAGGGGAGGGGCAGTGAGGGTGAAGGGAGGGGGGGAGGGGGAGGGCAGTGAGGGTGAAGGATGGGGGGAGGGCCAGTGAGGGTGAAGGGATGGGGGAGGGGAGGGAAGTGAGGGTGAAGGGGATGGGGGATGAGGGCAGTGAGGGTGAAGGGATAGGGGGGAGGGGAGGGCAGTGAGGGTGAAGGGATGGGGGAGGGGAGGGCAGTGAGGGTGAAGGGATGGGGGGAGGGGAGGGCAGTGAGGGTGAAGGGATGGGGGGAGGGCAGTGAGGGGTGAGGGATGGGGAGAGGGAGGTGCAGTGAGGGTGAAGGGATGGGGGAGGGGGAGGGCAGTGAGGGTGAAGGGATGGGGGGAGGGGAGGGCAGTGGGGTTGTGAAGGGATGGGGGGAGGGGAGGGCAGTGAAGGTGAAGGGAGGGGGGGAGGGCAGTGAGGGGGCAAGGGAAAGGGGGAGGGGGGGGGGGGGTCTGGTAGCACCTGATCCTATTCCATCACAGAAGCTGCAGGGACTAACTGGGGAGAAATGAGGGAATGGGACGGGGATAAGCGGGGTGAAGAGGGAGGGCGGAGAGTTAAGGTCAAGATATGGAACACCTGAATGTCCTAGAGCGGATTTACTTCAGATTTCAGCTTCTTTGTTTCTGTCTTTGTTTTGTACGGACGTACGGCGTTCGTTTTTGTGTTGTGTTTTTTCCCCTTCTTTCTTCTTTTGCTTTTGAGTTCTTTATAACTTTCTATCTTGTGTTCCTTCTTTCTTTCTTTCTTTCTTTTTCTGTCATTCTTTCGTTCCATTTTCATAGTCTCGACACAAGGCATGAACAAATTATTCAACTGAATCTAATTCTTGGTATTGTGAAACAATGACGTGGAAAAATCAGGTGGTACTTTGGATGTACACACATGGCAGACAGGAGATGAAGAAAGAAGATGTTGTGCACACTTGACATGGTGAATCAGGAGATGAAGGAAGATGATGTACACACTTGACATGGTGAGTCAGGAGATGAAGGAAGATGATGTACACACTTGACATGGTGAGACAGGAGATGAAGGAAGATGTTGTACCACTTGACATGGGAGACAGGAGATGAAGGAAGATGATGTACACACTTGACATGGTCAGACACAGGAGATGAAGGAAGAAGATGATACCCCAAGAATCCAGAGAGCCAGCTCAGCACAGTCAACAGGGACAGCAGACTAGTGGGAAAACACACTGCAAAGAAATGTCTGCTGTAAGGCGCATGGCACATAACACTCTCAGGATCAAGACTTGATCCCAGATCTGTAGATGATCTCCCGCCCTCGGCTTCAAACTCGCGTGCACGGCAATCAAACAAGGGTAGGGTGTCCTGAGTTGATTCGAAATAGCGCCAATCAAGGTACACATACTAGACACAACCCAGTGCTTAAGAACCAAGTCGTAACAGCGCTTAGCACTGCCAATGAAAACGCTGCCCCAGCAGAAGATCCGGCATGTAACATTCTACAGCTAGGAGGCCACAAATCATGGTCCACAGCTGGGACGTCTGCAGCTAGAGTCAGGGGAAACTGGATGATTGGGTGACTGGGAGTGCACAGAACACCTCCAGAGAATGAGAACAAAAATGTGCAGAGATCATCAGCAAAGTGGAATGAGACCGGATGCCAAGCTCGTCGAAGGTTTTCAAAACATGGGGATTCTGGCTGAAGTCATCGTGCTATGTGAAAGTCCGAATGGAGGAAGCTGACATCTACATAAAGAAGAATGCCAGTCTGAGCAGTAGCGGTTGGAATATGGTTTCCATACTATAGGCATATATATATCTATATATATATATATGGATATAATATATATATATTGGGTGTGGGGGTGGTGTGTGTGTGTGTGTGTGTGTGGTGTGTGTGTGTGTCGGTGTACGTGTGTGTGTGGTGTGTAGGTAGATGATTTTTAGTACTCCTTTGAATATTTGACTTTTAACCAGATGTTGCCAAGCAAGGGGTCGAGCACTTTAAAAATTATGACTAGGCTTTTTAGGTGATATTCATTTATATTATATAAATATACATATTATATATTATATATATATATATATATATATAGATATAGATAGAGAGAGAGAGAGTGAGAGGAGAGAGAGGGGAGAGAGGACGTGAGAGAGAGAGAGAGAGAGAGAGAGAGATTAACCATGGAAGTTGGCGGGGAGGGGGGGGTTTGGGGGGGGGGGTGCAGACTCAAATGTCATCGACACATGAAACAGCTCTTGTTTCCGGTAAAAAGAGGACCAGAGCCCCAAAGGCAATGGCGGAGGCAGCTTTAAAGAGTTCCAGCTGGATCTAGTCGATGAGAAACAAAGGTGAACTCCAAAGGGCTTCAAGTTCCCAACTCAAAACAGGTGTCCGATAGCTACGTGGAAAGAAGAAGAAGAAGAAGAAGAAGAAGAAGAGAAAGAAGAAGAGAGAAGAAGAAGAAGAAGAAGAAGAAGAGAGAGAGAAGAGAGAGAAGAGAGAGAGAGAGAGAGAGAGAGAGAGAAGAGAGAGAGAGAGAGATGAGAGAGAGAGAGAGATGGAGAGAGGAGAGAGAGAGAGAGAGAGAGAGAGAGAGAATGCTTTGAATTTACACTCACTTTTCTCATTCGATTATCCATTATGAGGGAGTATTTTCTTCTTTTTATTGCATTGACTAACTGACTGAAACCATTTACTGTCAGATTAACATACTGTTGTACTGACA
>JADBJO010001655.1:341242-348742 GCA_016801955.1 Conus betulinus
CCCCCCCAACTCCCACCCACCCTCCCTGCCGCTTTCACCAAATTTTGGGAGAGGAGAGTTCCCTCCCCTCCCTTTCCTCACCCCCATCCTCACCCCTCTTCACCCACCGACCGCTTTTCCACCACTGTAATGTGGAAACCTCTCCTCATGCAACTGATCCCGCCCCGTGACGGGTGTGTCGTTCAGTCCAGCGGCCATGTCATGAAGGAGTTGGGTTGCTTCTGCCTCATGCGGCTTGTTGCCGCTGTTTTCCCTTTTTACTTATCAATCATTTTATTTATTTATCTATTTACTTATTTATTTTCATCTTATTTTAGTTTAGTTTATTTCATTTTAGACTATGAACACCTCCCCTTCACCACCACCCCCTTCTCTTTTTTTTCTTTTTTTTTTTTTTTTTTTTTTTTTTTCTTTTTTTTTTCTTAAAGGTGTCCTTTTTTTTCCTCATGCAAGTTTGGCAGCCCTGAATAGGCAATAGGCCCTGTGTGGCTGGTTCGGCTAAATAATAATAGTACTGATAATGGCAATAATGATAACAATAATGATGATGATGATAATAATGATAGTAGTGATAACAATGATAATAATAATAATGATAATGATAACAACAACAATAATTGTAATGATAATGACGATGATAATGATGATAATATCATGATAATAATGATAACAATAGGTGAGATTAGAACAAGAGAAAGAAGAAAGAAACAAACTGTGTGTGTGTGTGTATGTGTGTGTGTGTGTGTGTGTGTGTGTGTGTGTGTGTGTGTGTGTGTGTGTGTGTGTGTGTGTGTGTGTGCACGCGCGCGTGAGACTACGCCCGTCCCTCAATTTATACGTTGTGTCATTAAATGATTTTAACAAATAACAAATGCGATTTTGATGATTAGTTTGAACAACGATGATTACAGGGAGGAAACTCGCTGACGTTCGCCTGACGACTTGATGACTAAATGTGCTTGGCGTGAGTTATGACACGCACTAGATACCGAGAAGTCTTTCTACCAATCACAGGCGGTTGCTATTTTTGGCAACAGCAATGCTTCAATACTCGCCATTTCAGAAATATCTGATATTGTTTAGATCGAAAATGAAATCGATTTTATTTTAAACGGTTTTTACCGTTTCTTATTGAACCACCAACTCCAGAATGTCACTGTTTTTCTCTCTCTCTCTCTCTCTCTCTCTCTCTCTCTCTCTCTCTCTCTCTCTCTCTCTCTCTCTCATTAAGATTTAACTATTATTGTATGTATTGGACGACATGATTCGTCCAGTTCTGTTAACTTCGTTTTGATTGATAAAAAGAGAACTCGGCGTTCACCTGTGGCAAATATCGGCTTCAGAGAGAAAGGAGGATCTCTCACTGACACACACACACACACACACACATGCACAGACAGACAGAACAAATAAGAGTGTGTGGGGGGGGGGGGGGGGGGGGGGGGGGGGGGGGGGGGGGGGAAGAGGGGGGACTAGTGCATGTAAATAATCAGTTCGTCATCATGACAAAGGCTGGGCAAAGAATAGAAGAAAAGGGGGGGAGGGGGGGGGGGGGGGGTAGTGGGGAGAGGAAAGGGAAGAGCAAGACAGCGCTGTCTAAACAGCCAACCCTCTGCAGACAGCTCTCGGGAATAGGCGCCTTCTGTCCCCTGATCAGAGCCACGTGCACAGTCTGTGTGGTGTTGACTTTCGTCCTCTGGCTGAATGGCATCAGTCAAACATGCTTCAGCTGCATTAGTCCAGCTATGACGTAGTGCTCTATCTGTCTGGTGTGAACATTCACTACACACACACGTAAAAAAAAAAAAAAAAAAAAAAAAAAAAAAGAGAGAGAGAGAGAGAAACAGACAACCGATGATAGGTAGGCACTCAAGGTCGGACTAGCGCATTGGGCTAATGCATAGGTCAGACATCTGCTAAATCGCAGCCACGAGACCTTCTTCTTCAATTCTCTCATCTTAGTTGTTAATTCATTTATCCATCAGCTTAAAATCATGCGTAGTGTGGTCTCAAAACTTAGCGGATGTGGTGTAGCGTATAATGGACTAGTCCGCACGCAGTGATGCCTCCTTGATGAAAGTGAAACTGAAACTGGTGTTGCCTTTCGTCGTCTGGCTGAATGTCATCAGTCAAACAAGCTTCAGCTGCATTAGTTCATCTATGATGTATAACGCAGTTCGACTCCATCTATAATTCTGTGGTATTCTCACCACCAAGGGAGGAAACATCACATTTTAAAAGGCCTACTAAAGCATTTAAATCCAAGGGAATGATCACTTTAGACGATGCCAAATCTACAACACAGGGATGTCAAAATTTGTCATCAACTTAAGGACCAGCTCCCTTGTTTAATTAACAACCAGTTCCTTGTCAGACACATCAGCGCTAACATCGGCTAAGAAGTACGTAAAAAAAACAAACAAACAAAGGGGGGGGGGGGGGGGGGGGGGGGGGGGGGGAGGCCGTGAGGGGGGGGGGGGGGGTTGGGGGGGGAATCTTTTGCCTTAAGAGATGGGACCACCCAGAATAAAGAATTGGGGAGAAAATTAATCACGTAATTAATTGTTAAACTAAAAAAAAAACAGAAGGAAAGTAACCGACGCGACAAGTTTTGTTTGAGCCTTTTAGGTTTTGAGATCCAGGTAAGAAGGAAGGGAGATCAAATATATATACCATCAATTTGAGGATGAGCTCCCTTGTTTAAAACCGAAGTCTTGTCAGTCACATCATTGTTAACAACGGCTGAAAGTTACGTTGAAAGAAAAAAAAAAAGGGGGGGGGGGGGGGGGGTGCATGGGAGGGAGAGGACGGGAAGAGGGGGTGGGTGGGGGGGGGGGGTGGGGGGGTGGGGGGGGGGGGGGGGGCTAAGCTTAAAGAGATGGAAACCGTTCACCGATTGATCCAACAATAATATTCACGACAAATAAGTGGAGGGGGGGTGAAAAACAAGTGCAAGCAAACAATTCCTCCGTCATTATGACAACGATCTAGCACATATTGTTATAGAAAATAAAGAGAGAGAGAGAGAGAGAGAGAGAGAGAGAGAGAGAGAGAGAGAGAGAGAGAGAGAGAGAGAGAGTGAGAGAGAGTGAGTGAGTGAGAGAGAGAGAGAAGACAGGCGAGTTAAAGTGCAAATATTAGGCTCATCACAGGCAGCACATGGTAACAATCCAACTCTATACAATGTTAAATTGTGTGTGTGTGTGTGTGTGTGTGTGGTGTGTGTGTGTGTGTGTGTGCATGTGTGAGTGCGTGCGTGCGTGGTGTGTGTGTGGTGTTGTGTGTTGTTATTGTGGATGGGGCGGGGGGGGGGAGGGGGCGGGGGGGGGGGGGGGGGGGGGGGGGGGGGGGGGGAGGGAGTGGGAAGGTGGAGACGGAACCATTGAAGATTTCTTCCATGTGTGAACGTGGGTTTAGTGTGGTGCAGTGCGTGCGTGTGGGCGTGTTGTGGTGGAATGTGTGTCCGTTGATTGTGTTGTTTATTGTGGAGGGGGTGGGGGGAGGGGGGGAAAAGGGGGGGGGGGGGGGTGGGGGGAGGGGAGTGGGAAGAGGGGAGACGGGAGACGGGAGAGATGAAGATTTCTTCCATTTCTTGAACGTGGGGTTAGTTTTGGCTCCAGTTCGCGTAGAGGAATGAAATTGCTGGCAAGGAATGTGAGGATGCTCGCACGTGCAGTTACGCGCTTGCTTCTGTGTGGGTGTGTGGTGTGAGTGTGTGTGTGTGGGGTGTGGGTGTGAGACGGTGGGGGTGTGGGTGTGTGTGTGTGTGTGTGAGAGAGAGGAACGAGGAGAGAGAGTGTGAGAGTGAGGAGAGAGGTTGAGAGAGGAGAGGAGAGGAGGGAGATGAGAGAGAGAGGACGGAGAGAGTGGGGAGAGATAGAGAACAAAATAAATCGCACGTTGATATACTGGCTGAAAAGCTTGTTTAGAACATGAATAACTTAAAAAGTGGAAACCTCACTAAGAGAGAGGAGTGGAGAGAGAGAGAGAGAGAGAGAGAGAGGAGAGGAGAGAGGAGAGGAGAGAGAGAGAGAGACAGACAGACAGACAGACAGACAGGCAGACAGACAGACAGCAGATGAGGGAGACAGACAGAGGAAGAGACAGACAGACAGACAGGGACAGACAGAGAGGACAGACAGATAAGACAGACAGAGAGAGGCGAGAGACAGACAGACAGACAGAGACGAGACAGACAGAGAGAGTAAATCGCAACGTTGAATTAGACTGGGGAGTGTTTAGGGAAAACTTAAGTATGTGAGACAGAGTGTTAGACAGAGAGAGAGAGAGAGATGGAGAGAGAGAGACAGAGAGAGAGACCGACAGACAACAACACAGGGCAGGCAGAGAGAGAGAGAGAGAGAGAGAGACGAGACGAGAGAGAGAGGACGACAGAGAGAGAGACAGAGAGAGAGAGAGTAGGGGAATGGGGATTTGAGACAGAGTGTTTAGACAGAGAGAGAGAGAGAGATGGAGACGAGACAGAGAGAGCGAGAAACAACGACTTCGAGAGAGAGTGAGACAAGGGAGAGTGGAGAGAGAAGAGCGATCTTGGTACAGGGTGGAACAAACAACGACCCCCGTGGAACCCCCCCCCCCCCCCCCCCCCTCTACAGTCCAAAACACATCAGCTTGAAAGGCAGGCTAACTCTGACAGGAAAGCAGGCACGAGGAGGGATCTCTCTTTCCGCCGAGTGTTCAGTTCATTTGACCGCTCCAGCGAAAATGGGGAGATGAGCAGGACCAGTCAGCCATGGCTGTTTCGCTCTGTTCAGAAGTCATCAGGCTCGCTGATCGATCTGGCTACCTGCTGACGAGAAACTCTTCCTTTGTAGCGAAAAGGAAAACCTTCCCGAATCCAGGTGGATCCTCAGGGCTGTGCGAAAAAATGTCTCCATAAATAAAGCAGACTTGGGATATTAGCGAAGGAGAAAATACTCATTTTGAATGAAATACTAATTTTGAATTAAATGCAGAGTACAGCTTGTGGGGGCTGGGAACATGGGATGAAAATCCACAAGGATTTAAAATACTTGAAAAGATCCCAAGTTTAAATTGTATATCATATCATATTATATGTATGTATGTATGTATGTATGTATGTATGTATGTATGTGTATCTATCTATCTATCTATCTATCTATCTATCTATCTATCTATCTATCTATCTATCTATGGTGCATAATGCACTTGCTTGTACAGTTCCATTTTCAGTGTCAATAAGGAGGTGTCACTGCGCGTGGACTGGTCCATATACGCCTACACCACATCTGCTAATCTACAAGACCACGTAAACTATGTCTGTATAACAGCGTGCAATAAACAGAAGAAAGAATATCTAGACCCGAACGTTGCCCCCCCAACCCCCACCCCCCCCCCCATCCCCTCCGCCCCGATTCAGACCGACCCGCAGCGTAATGACTGGCATCTGCCAGACAGGAAGTCATGGATATAAACTACGCGTTTCGACCCACCGGGCTTATTGCTCCGATCGTCCCCACCATGGGAGCCCAGGAGCTAATCCTGGCCAAAGAAAATACACACCAGTTGAGGGATGATGGTCTCCAGACGCCGCCAGAGGGCGCTGTGTGGGTGTGGGGCGTGGTGCGCGATGTGTAGGGCAGGGTGGCAGCCCCGATCATCAGCGTCACATGTGACGTCACTGAAAAAAAAAAAACCTACAGGCGGGGGAAGAGAGAAGGCAAGCAAGATTGAAAGGAAACGTACATGGTGTGATATAGATGATACAGAACTCATAAAGAGAAAAAAATGTAAGATGTGATATAGATGATAAAGAATAAATCATGAAAAAGTACATGGTGTGATATAGACGATACAGAACACATAGAGAAAAAAAGTATACGATGTGATATAGATGATAAAGAATAAATAATGAAAAAGTACATGGTGTGATATAGATGATAAAGAACAAATAATGAAAAAGTACATGGTGTGATATAGATGATAGAGAACACAAAGAAAAAAGTATACAGTGTGATACAGAATATAAAGAGCAATTAATGAAAAAGTGCGTGGGTGTGATATAAAGAATAAAAAAGGAAACGTACATGGGTGTGATATAGGTTATAGAGAACAAATAAACAAAAAAGTACATGGTGTGATATAGATGATAGAGAACAAACAGAGAAAAAGTACATGGCGTGATATAGATGATAGAGAACAAATAGAGGAAAAGTACATGGTGTGATATAGATGATAGAGAACAAATAACGGGAAAGTACATGCATGGTGTGATCTAGATGATAGAGAACAAATAATGGAAAAGTACATGGTGTGATCTAGATGATAGAGAACAAATAAAGAAAAAGTACATGATGTGATATAGATTATAGAGAATACATAACGAAAAAAAAAAACTATACGGTGTGATATAGATTATAAAGAACAAATAATGAAAAAGTACGTGGTATGATATAAATGAAAGGGTACAAATAAAGAATCGGAAGAAACTTACACGGTGTAATACAGGCAATAGTGCTGAACAAATAAGTAAGAGAATACGGCACTTAAGAAGAAGAAGAAGAAGAAGAAGAAGAAGAAGAAGAAGAAGAGAAGAAGAAGAAGCAATTAATTAAACAGTCACCGCAAAATCAATTAGTCAAAAATAAATATCTTAAGCGAAATCAACAAAACGATGTATTAGATCCTCCCCATCTATCCTCCATCTCCCCCGCCCCTCTCCCCACTCCTCCTTCCCTACCCCCTCCCCCTCCTCTCTCTCACCATCCCTAAAAAATAAATATACAAATAAGCACGTCTGTTAAAAAAAAAAAGGCAGGAAATATTTTTTTCATCCAGAAATAGGTGAGATACAAATAAATACGTCTACTGATACACCAGTGAATATTTCTTTAATGTATAAATATGCGGGAATCTAACAGCAGAAGTCTTATCATAATTATGACAAAAATACCTGATCAGCAATAGGAAATAAAGAGACAAAGAAAAGTGATGGGAGATTCGTAGGAAGTGCGCGCGCGCGCGCGCGCGCGCGCGCACGCACACACACACACACACACACACACACACACACACACACACACACACACACGCACACACACACACACACACACACACACACACACACACACACACACACTGGTGTGTGCGTATGTGTGTGCGTGCGCGCAGCTGCGTGCGTGTATGTGAGTGTGTGGTGTGTGTGTGTGTGTGTGTGTGTGTGTGTGTGTGTGTGTGTGTGTGTGTGTGTGTGTGTGTCTGTGTGTGTGTCTGTGTGACCTGTGTGTCTGTGTGTGCGCTCAAATTGACATGTGTGTGTGTGTGTGTGTGTGTGTGTGTGTGTGTGTGTGTGTGGTGCGTGTGTGCGTGCGTGCGTGCGTGCGCGTGCACATGTATTTGTGTCTGTGTCTGTGTGTGCGCGCGTGTGTGTGTGTGTGTGTGCTTGAAAGGGACGAACAAGAAGGGGGGGCCCTGAGAACTAAGGCTGGAACAAGGGGTGTGGCTGCAGGTGTTCTCACG
>JADBJO010001655.1:358742-363742 GCA_016801955.1 Conus betulinus
GGGGATTGAACAGGAGGGCAATCTTGGACTCCTGGCTGAGCTGAGGGGATTGAACAAGTGAGTCTCTTTGGACTCCTGGCTGAGCTGAGGGGATTCAACAAGTGAGTCTCTTGGACTCCTGGCTGAGCTGAGGGGATTGAACAGGAGGGCAATCTTGGACTCCTGGCTGAGCTGAGGGGATTCAACAAGTGAGTCTCTTGGACTCACGGCTGAGCTGAGGGGATTCAACAAGTGGGTCTCTTGGACTCATGGCTGAGCTGAGGGGATTTAACAGGAGGGCAATCTTGGACTCCTGGCTGAGCTGAGGGGATTCAACAAGTGAGTCAATTGGACTCCTGGCTGAGCTGAGGGGATTCAACAAGTGAGTCTCTTGGACTAATGGCTGAGCTGAGGGGATTTAACAGGAGGGTCTCTTGGACAATTAACTGAGCTGAAGGGATTTAAGAGGAGGGTCTTTTGAACTAATGGCTGAGCTGAGGGGATTTAAGAGGAGGGTCTCTTGAATTAATGACTGAGCTGAGGTGATTTAGGAGGGGTTGTCTCCTGGACTAATGACTGAGCTGAGGGAATTTAGCAGGAGGGTCTTAACTGAGCTGGATTTAAGAGGAGGGTCTTTTGAACTGATGGCTGAGCTGAGGGAATTTAGGAGGAGGGTCTCTTGGATTAATGACTGATGACTGAGCTGAATGACTGAGCTGGGAATTTAGCAGGAGGGTCTCTTGGACTAATGGCTCTGAGGTGATTTAGGACTTTGGACTAATGACTGAGCTGAGGGTTGTCTCTTAGCAGCTGAGGGAACTTAGCAGGAGGGTCCCTCAGAGGGAATTTAGGAGGAGGGTCTCTCGGACATGACTGACTGGATGTCTGAGATGTCCATTCGCCCATCGTGCTGTCAGATCTTGGGCACCTGGCCTGGGATTGTCTGACCCACTGTTGTAGAACTGTATCTGTGTGTTTGCGCGTATGTTTGTGTGCGTGAGTGTGTGTGTGTGTGTGTGTGTGTGTGTGTGTGTGTGTGTGTGTGTGTGTGTGTGTGTGTGTGTGTGTGTGTAGCGCCAGGTAAATGCCAAGAAGCAAGGGGGAAGGATTAACATCTATGTCTTTCCCCTAACGGAAGTACCCTTGTTCATACTAAAGGCATTCCCCTCTTCCGGTTGGTATCCAGGTGTCCAGATTGAAAACATACACACTGTGCTTCGTCTGTGGACAGGGGCTACGTTCAATGGAAAGGCCGACCTCACTGATTAAAAAGACAAGAAGTTGGCAAGCCTGGTAACTTGTGAGGGCGCCCCGGACTCTGAACATTTCTATATCCCACCCCCGGAAGCGGTGAGTTTCCTGCGCGAGCGAGACTCCGACCGACACAGGCGAAGCGTGGGAAAGGGAGGCAACACAGCAATCCTCTCCCTGACCTCGTGAGAAACTGGGTCAGTGTGTCGCCTACCTCCCCGCTGCCTGGCCGTCCTCATCACCTGGTTCATTAGCGTCACCCCTGTGTTAATGTTGCTGTGTGTTTCCCGCACTGCATGTCTTCACCTTTGTTTGCTGATGTATGGGATCTGTTTGCTGATGTATGGGATCTGTTTACTGATGTATGGGATCTGTTTGCTGATGTATGGGATCTGTTTACTGATGTATGGGATCTGTTTACTGATGTATGGGGTCTGTTTACTGATGTATGGGGTCTATTTATTGATGTATGGGATCTGTTTATTGATGTATGGGATCTGTTTATTGATGTATGAGATCTGCTTTTTTCGTCTTTCTTTACAATTTACCTGCCAGCAGGTACGAGTGTAGTTGATCTGGTAACTACGGAATAATGCAGTGTTTCCGATTTCCTTTTTTCTGTAACCAGCTCTACACAGCGGCTTTACAGGGGTCTTAGCTGTAGCGGCGAAAAGCTTCCTTCTCCCACTCCCTCTCTTTCCCAGCCTCCCCCCCCCCCCCCCCCCTCACCCCACTGTCTTACTGTTTTTGCAATCTTAATGGGCCATCTTAATGGCAATACTCTCAAACGGCTCCTTTACCGTAATTTTCATCATGTATACAGCCACGCCAAGATTTGTCTGCGTGCATTTCCAGCATCCACAGGGGACTGTTACTATGAGACCGGCACAAAGCCCCGCTCCAGAGGAGACCCCCCACACTGCTGATGACTTATCAGTATATCTGCCCTGATTTCACAGTTACATTACTGCTAATCTACAAGAGAGTAACAGGTCTGTGTGGAACCATGCTGCATAAAATTTCAGACAGGCAGCCTCTGCTTGAAGAAGCTTTGACTCCTAGCTCCTCGTCCACGTTGACGTGTTATTGTATGGTCTTGGCAAAAATAGCTTCTGCTGTTTTTTGACTTCTCTGATGCTTTTGATGATAAAGTCCCAAAGCAGATATTACCTTTGAATTGGACCATTGTAGAGTGTGAGAACTACCCCACACATGGCGCACCGATTCTCAAGGCTACATAACATCAAGGAAAGGATGGTCAAGGACAGAGACTTTTCAAAAGCATGTCTGATTATTCATGGAATCTGTCAGGGCACCGCACTAAGACCCATGATGTTTCTCCAACACGATCTCCAAAACCTTTTGAGATACGAGACCAAGCGGTTAGCCTGCACCTACATTTTTATATGGCTATTCCATATCAAGCTGAATGCGCTCTCCTTTAGGAAGACCTGTGCCAATGGGCCAACTGGGGAGAAAACCTGGGGAATTTCATCAACATCACTGCAACATTCTCAGCGTCACGATCTTCTGAAACTGTTATGCTACAAGCTGGAAGGACAAGGCAGCCGTATCATCTGTTTATCCAGCGAGTACCACAGCCACGAGAGATTTACAGGAGACAGTTCACGCTGATGAAATCACGAAAAAGGCGGCGTCATAGGTCTGTGCTGAAGGAATGAGTCAGGCCCTTTATGTATAACACAGCTTGCTTTTCATCCAACTCGAATACTTGAAAATAGTGTGGAACTCTTACAAGAAAAAAAAGCAGCTATCGAAAGCAACAGACAAATAAAGACTGAAGGAGAGAACAAGAAGAAGGATAAGGGACGCTCTTGGCACAACACGGCAACGGGCCATTAAAGCCCACAGATACAGGACGGGCATGATACGGGTCACGGCGAGAGAGAAGGCAGAGAGCAGTGTTCTGTGGGACCCTGAGCTGTCTGTTATGGATACGAAGACCACTGATTGTCGGACCGCAAGGGTCTTCAGACTCGAGAGGATGGACAGCACACACACTCAAACTGCTCTTCCCAAAGACAGACCGCCACAGAGTGATGTCTCCTGGTCTTCAGCAGTCCTGGTCATGGGTCTGGAATGACAAAGAGATGTCTCCTGGTCTTCAGCAGTCCTGGTCATGGGTCTGTAATGACAAAGAGATGTCTCCTGGTCTTCAACAGTCTTGGTCATGGGTCTGGAATGACAAAGAGATGTCTCTCCTGATCTTCAGCAGTCCTAGTCATGGGTCTGGAATGACAAAGTGATGTCTCCTGGTCTTCAACAGTCTTGGTCATGGGTCTGGGAACGACAAAGAAATGTCTCCTGGTCTTCAGCAGTCCTGGTCATAGGTCTGCAATCGATCCTTTCTCAGCATCAGCTGCTGCTGAAACTCCTGCCCTGGCATCGTGTTAATGTGGGGCTGAACACGATGAGGAACGTATGGAGTAAGATGGGGTAACAGAACTATTAAAATAGAGTTAAACCCCACTGAGAGGACAGAACAAGAACAAGAACATTACAAAGTGTTAGCCGCCTTCTCGGCAGCAGTGCAGTGTCTCCTACGGTGGGTTGCCTCTTGACGACTTGATATTGACAGCTCCCTGTGGATTGCCGGTGCCGGGGCTGTGGCGGGCCGGGCCGGGCTGTGGCTGTGGACAGGGTGTCGGAATGAGCGGCGTGGATGCACTGCCACTGAGGTGGCACAGAAGATGGGACGAAAAAAAAAAAACCCAGTGCAGGCCATCTTTCAACCCAGCAGTGTGTGTCAAACACTTGGCAGACAGACGAACCACAGCTGAGACTTCTCACTGAGACGACAGGACAAAAACAACGATGCGGCAAAGTGGCAGGCGCGTTTTGACCGTAAGGTCTTCTCCCAAGACTCAACAAGATGCCATGACTCCAAGACTCAACAAGACTCAACATGACTCCAAGACTCAACAAGATGCCATGACTCCAAGACTCAACAAGATGCCATGACTCCAAGACTCAACAAGATGCAATGACGTAAACAATGATCCATGACTCAACAAGCTGCCATCCACCTCTCTTCTCAACAAGATGCTCTGACGTAAACAATGATGATGACTGTTAGCTGGCCCTCCACCTCTCTTCTCCGTCCCCCCCCCCCCACCCCCCCCCCCACTCTTCTCCCCTCCCCCCCCCCCCCCCCCCCCCCCCCCCCCACCTCTAGGTCTGGGATTGGCCCAGTTTAGAGGCGAGAAAAACTGGGGCAACCCCTCCCCTTCCTCCCATCTCTCCGTTCTCCATTGGCCCTGTTAGTGACATGACAGACTGAACTGGGCGACCTCTCTGTCTGTCTGTCTGTCTGTCTGTCTCTGTCTGTCTGTCTCTCTCTCTCTCTCTCTCTCTCTCTCTCTCTTCTCTCTGTCTTACTGTGTGTGTGTGTGTGTGTGTGTGTGTGTGTGTGTGTGTGTTGTGTGTGTGTGTGTGTGTGTGTGTGTGTGTGTGTGTGTGTGTGTGTGTGTGTGTGTGTGTGTGTGTGTGTGTGTGTGTGTGTGTGTGTGTGTGTGTGTGTGTGTGTGTGTGTGTCTGTGTGTCTGTGAGTGTGTGTGCCTGTCTGTCTGTCAGTCTGTGTGTCTGTCTGTGTCTGTGTATAAAAGAGTGCCCTGAACTGACGTAGACAGCGAGTTTACCAAGTTGTCAAGAACTTGGAGAGTGCTATCGTTCGTAAACCTGTGTGTGTGTGTGTGTGTGTGTGTGTGTG
The DNA here is from genome assembly GCA_016801955.1 of Conus betulinus. Lineage (NCBI taxonomy): Eukaryota > Metazoa > Mollusca > Gastropoda > Neogastropoda > Conidae > Conus > Conus betulinus. Next base: position 363,703 of record JADBJO010001655.1, read on the forward strand.
TGTGTGTGTGTGTGTGTGTGTGTGTGTGTGTGTGTGTGTG
>JADBJO010001655.1:368742-373742 GCA_016801955.1 Conus betulinus
AATGACGAGGACAATGATTCTTTGTTTCATAACAGTAGAAGCATTCACTCAGTTAGCCATTTTTTTCATACTTGTTATTACAAGCCTAGTACTAAATGACACAATGTTTGCACCAAAATATGATTATACAAAAAAGAACAGAGTGAGAGAGAGACAGAGAGAGAGAGAGAGAGAGAGGAGGGGGAGAGAGACAGAGACAGAGAGAGACATAGAGACAGAGTCTGGTTGATGGGTGGGCCAGTTCATTGGGCATAAGTGATCGGATCATTCAGTGGCTGGCTGGCTATTGGGGCCACCGGAACCAGCCCATCACATGACACCCCCAGCCACTTTACCACCCCTAGAAATGAACCAATCGTCCACGGCCAAAACAACCAATCAGAAAACCACATAAAAACAGCCACCCAGCCAACCACCCGACCACCTCAACCAACCAACCAATCTCTTCAAACAACTGGCTATTCAACCAGCCACCCAAAGCCATGCCAGGCAACCAGCCACCCTCCCACCCGAAACGACCAACGAACAACACCCCAACCAGCACACCACCCACCCTCCCACCCGAAACGACCAACGAACCACCCCAAAGAACTGACCACCCATCCTCTCACCCGAAACGACCAACCAACCACCCTAAACCTTCCGATCATCCACCCTCCCACCCGAAAAACCAACCAACGAACCACCCCAACCACCCGACCCACACACCCTCCCACCCGAAACGACCAACGAACCACCCCGACGAACTGACCACCCACTCTAAAGCAGGCAACCAGATACCCAAAAAATCAATCACCCGACGAAACACCCAACAGAAACAGCAAACTTCCAGCCTATACAAATCAAACATCCAACCAACGACCCGAAACAAGCAATCGACCAACCAACCAACCAACCATTCACTCCAACGAACCAACCAACCACCAACCAACCACCATCCAACCAACCACCAGAATAACAACCCACCCCAACCACCACCACCAATCAACCAACCACCAGCCAACCAACCACCACCCAAACCAATCACTACCCAAACCAACCGACCAATCAACCAACCAACCACCACTACCCAAACCAACCACCACCCAAACCAACCAACCAACCAACCAACCACCACGCAAACCAACGAACCAACCAACCACCCACCATCCAACCAACCAACCAGAGTAACAAAACCACCCCCAACCAACCATCCAACCGACCACCAACCAACCAACCAACTAACTACTCACCCACCCACCCATCCACCAAAACCAACCAACCAACCAACTGACCACCACCACCCAACCAACCACCACCAACCAACCAACAACCAACCCACCACTCCACCAATGTACTCACTTTCCTTTCCCGTATCCGCCTGTTCTTTTGAACCGGAAGAACTCTTTCGGAGTTTCTTCAACTCCGCGCGCAAGAGTTCTATTTCCGACGCCGGTGGCAGAGTGGTGACGTCATCGATATTGACGTTAGAGCTCTCGTTGACGTCACTGGAGGAAACGGAGTAGATCAGGGCCGTTCACAAAGAGGAGAACCCACAGACTCATCGTTGGAAGGGGTGATGAAAACGATAGCTATGTACTGTCGTTGTCTGAAAGAAAGGCAATTGTTTTAAACGTTTATAACACGATCACTCAGTCAATTGACATTTACTGGAATGATTGACAGTTCAAGTCAGTATTGATCGGTCAGTCAGTCAACGTTAGCTATCCATACAACTGTCTGTCTGTCTGTCTGTGTCTCCCCTAAATTCACTCGTCTTAATGTGTGTATGGATGGTATCATTGTATGCATTTTTTAGTTAGTTTGAGGTGTGTGTGTGTGTGTGTGTGTGTGCGTGTGTGTGTGCGTGGGCGCGCGCGCGCGTGTGTGTGTGTGTGTTTTCCTTTGCGTAAATTGGTTGTTCGTCTGTGCGTGCGTCGTGTCCTTGTGGTATATGCGCGCTGTCTGTGTGTGTCTGTCTTTCCTGTCTGTCTGGTTCTCTCTGTCTGTGTCTGTCCTCTGTGTATATGTCTGTCTTCTCTCTCTCGCTCTCTGTGCCTTGTGTGCTTTTTGTGTGTGTGTGTGTAAGTGTGTGTGTAAGTGTGTGTAAGTGTGTGTGTGTGCGCATGCGTGCGCGCGCGCGCGCGCGCGCGCGCGTGTGTGTGTGTGTGTGTGTCTGTGTGTGTGTGTGTGTGGTCTTCTCAATTCCAGCAATCCTAGGTGACCAATCGAGTATCTAGGTCGATTTCATTCCGCGAAATGAGTACCAGTACAAATCTACAAACATACATACAACAACAACAACAACAACAGCAGCAAAAACAGCAGCAACAACAACAACAACAACAACAACAACAACAACAAGAACGTGTGATTGCTTTATTTTCTTTCTTTTTCACTTACTTCTTTTTTTCTTTGCTGTCATGTTCCTTCTTATTTTGATTTGTCCATGTTGATGTCTACATTTTTTCCTTTCTTTTTTTGTTTTTTTGTTTGTTTGGCATTATTTCACAAGACTGAGTCTGCTCCAAGTTCCACTTTAAGACGTTGTCTAACCCAACTCTTCTGTCCGTAAACACATTTTAAGTCAACAAAACTTTACGTTACCTTTAGCTAACCGAAGTAACGTGGAATTTCGTTCCGACAGCACTCATAGTTTAACGTTATGCGGGAGAGAGGGAGAGAGAGGGGGGCAGGGAGTAAGGGGTGGAGAGGAAGGTGGGAATGAGGGGAAAAGAGGAAGGAGGGAGGGGGGAAGAAAGAGAGGCAAAACCATCAGGCGTCCAACATAAATATTACCATTTTTTTTCGCTCCCCCCCCCCTTATTTTTTTTTTTTAATGTGTTATTGTTGTTCTGGTGGTGTGGGTGTGGGTTTAGATAAGCTCTCGCTACCCGCAACTCATCACCGGTGCGTGTGAAGGGGAAATTCCAGTATCAGAGTTGGTACAGCTCAGCCGACCTCAAGGGGCCTCTTCAGAGTTGCTGCCACGTACGACAGAGGATCTACAACACAGGCAAGCCAGCAAACAATGAACACTATACAACTAGCCACACAACACACACATGTGTGTGTGTGTATCTCTCTCTCTCTCTCTCTCTCTCTCTCTCTCTCTCTCTCTCTCTGACCGTTCAAGTTGGGTAACTCATGCATCCAGGATGGATTCGTCCGAATATCTCAATACAAAATGGACTTATTTCCCCCTCATATGCGTGAAGGAACTAGGCACAGGGTAAACAAGTTAAAATGGCACCATTGCTTAGGTTGTACAGTTATTCCTTCCGGCAAGTGTTCAGAACTGTCTTCAGATTCGCTGTTCCCCCCCCCCCACACCCCCCCCCCCCCCCTTCTCTCTCTGTCCAGTTGTTGACAGGCCTTTAACAAGGAACTGATGATCAGTTTTCGTTACTGCAAATAGTCCACACGAATGAATACAGGCATTGACAAGAGAGAGAGAGAGAGAGAGAGAGAGAGAGAGAGAGAGAGAGAGAGAGAGAGAGAGAGAGAGAGAGAGAGAGAAGCGTGAGAGTTTGGAGGTGTGGGGAGGGAGTCGGATGGAGGGGGCGGACAGCGAGGAGGAGGGGAAGGGGGTGGGTGAGTGGTTAACGAGTTAAAAAGGTGTTTCTTTTTTTTTCAGAGAGAGAGAGAGAGAGAGAGAGAGAGAGAGAGAGAGAGAGAGAGAGAGAGAGAGTCGAGAGGAGAGAAAAACGGCAAACTGAGAGAGAGAGAGAGACAAGACAAGACCAGACAAAATTCTTTATTTACGAGATAATAGATAAGCACTGATGTGCTTTTTTACATCCAGTCCCTCGCGCCCTGAAGGTAGGGTTAGGCTCTAAGGAGAGAGAAGAAATTGGGAGATCAAAAGACTCTCGCTCGCTCGGGGTGGGTACTGGGGAGAAGAATGAGATATAGAGCAAGAGGGGTGGGTGGGGGGGGAATGAGGGGGGGGGGTGGGATAAGAAGAGCATGTTCAGAACACTCTGACAATCAAAAATTCCCAAAGAGATACAATGGGGGGGGGGAACAATCGGATTTTGAAGCACCGGGGAGGGGGGGGGGGGGGGGGGGGTTAGGAACTAAAAATAAAGCACAAATGGACGGGGGAAATGCATAATGAAGCCCCGTCGCCATGGGGAGAGGGAATATCATATGGTAATAAATCAAATCAAATCAAGTCATGCAGAACCGTGAGAGAGAGAGAGAGAGAGAGGAGAGAGAGAGAGAGAGAGAGAGAGAGAGAGAGAGAGAGAGAGCACATAAGAATATAATAAGCATATCGATAGATTGACAAAAGAGGGCAGGAACATGTGCATTTCAAGTACAAAAACACTTTCTAAATAGTCAGGTACATACATAAGGCAAAGAGGGTGGTGGTGGTTTGGTGGTGGATTTATGGCGGAGTATGCAAGTACTGGCACATAAGATGGTTGAAGTAATGGTGTTTGAAGGTTGATATGCATTGGCGTTGTTTGGTTGATTCAGAGAGCGAGTTCCATTGACAGGAACCTGAATATGTTAAACTGGATTTGAAAACAAAACCAGTAATGAACGACAGCAAATGTGCAGGCATACAAACCATAAGATGTTCATTATGATTGGACAAAGGGTTAAGAATAAAAAAAAAGGAGGTGTGGTGTGTGTGTGTGTGTTGTGTGTGTGTGTGTGTGTGTGTGTGTGTGTGTTGTGTGTGTGTGTGTGTGTGTGTGTGTGTACATAGGTGTGTGTGGTGTGTGTGTGTGTGTGTGTGTGTGTGTGTGTGTGTGTGTGTGTGTGTGTGTGTGTGTGTGTGTGTGTAAAGATAGATATTGAAATAGATGTGTGTGTGTGTGTGTGTGTGTGTGTGTGTGTGTGTGTGTGTGTGTGTGTGTGTGTGTGTGTGTGTGTGTGTGTGTGTGTGTGTACATAGGTTGTGTGTGTGTGTGTGTGTGTGTGTGTGTGTGTGTGTGTGTGTGTGTGTGTGTGTGTGTGTGTGTGTGTAAAGATAGATATTGAAATAGATGTGTGTGTGTGTACAAGAC
>JADBJO010001655.1:386242-388742 GCA_016801955.1 Conus betulinus
TTTCCTTTTTTCCCCTTTTCTTTTTCTTTCTTTTTTTTTTTTGGGGGGGCTGGGGGGGGGCGAGGTGGGTTGGAGGGGGGGGCGGGGGGTGGGAGGGGGGGTCGGGGCCGGGGGTCGTGTGGGAGGAAGGATGGGTACCGTTGAGGTCCACAGTGAACGGTTTTACAGACATTTGTAAAACTTGCCCACGGCTTCTATTTGACTCGGAGTTACCATTTCCCTTTACACTCAATCCAATGAGCTCCTCCTCTTCCCTCCTCTCTCCTCTCCTCTCTCTCTCTATCTCTCCTCCTCTCTCTCTCCTCTCTCTCTCATCTTTGAGGGGTGGGGTGGGTGTGGGAAGGGTGGGGTGCAGGAGTGCAGTCGACACGCAGGAGTGGGGGCGGGAAGGGGGGGGGGGGGGACAACGCAGCTGCAATATTTCTTTGTGTACACATTGAGAGATATTACTAAATCCATGTAGGGGAAAAAAAACTAATCCTAGTAAAGTCCATGGCACGTGGACAATAAGTAGAATTATTAAATAAAGGAACAAATAAAAAAAAACAAAACAAACAGATAATATGAATAAATACACAAATAATGAAAGTTGATAATGAATAAACAATAGCTATAAACAGGTAGCACAAGTGCATAAACTTTTTTCAGAATTTCACACCACACCACACAAGCGCGTACCATACAATTGGGAACCACCTCAAGTTAAGTTTTTTTCCCCATTTCACACACACAAACAACACACAAACACAACCACACAACACACACACCACACACCACACATCACCACCACACACAACAAATACACGCGTGCGCTGCGCGCCGCTGCACCACCAACTTGACTTACGTCACTGGTTCCGAGAAGCTCGAAACAAACACACACGCACAAGCGCACGCGCAGCGACGCAAGCAGCACACACGCACACCCACACACACACCCACAACACCCACAACACCCACCGTACTCACCTCCACGGCCTCCGCTCTGACAGAGAAACGTCAAGATGATGTCATCTCTCTTCTCTATCTTCTCTCTCTCCTCTTCTCTCTCTCTCTATCTCCGCTCTCCTCTCTCTCTCTCTCCTCTTCTCTCTCTTTCTCTTCTCTCCATCCTGTTCACATCCCCTTCTCCTCTCGCCCTTCTTCACCCTACCCCCCCCCCCCCCCTCACTTCCCTTTCCGTTCTCTGGTCTCGGCATCATCTATACACGTGGCACACCGGCACAAGACAAGAGGAGAGAGAGAGAGGGAAGAGCGAGAGAGATAACGCGAGTGTGTAGAGAAAGACCTTGACTTGTCCGTCGCGTCGCTGACCCAGTTTCCTCCATTTTAGTCAGTAAAGTGTCCTTTTTTAAACTTCTTTTTTTCTCATTAACGGCAGATGCCTGGGAAGCTGTCAAGTTTCTGAAGGAAAGAAAAGAAAGAACGAAAAAAAAAAAATCAAAATGCAAGGGACACAGCACAAGTACACGACCTTCGCACTGCGCGCGCCTTTAGCCAGTAGTAAAGGGTGGGTGGGTGAGTGTGGTAGGTGGACTTGACCTTGAACCCTGCCCCTTCCATTCCCCCCCACCCCCCCCTTTTTTTTTTTTCTTGGGGGGCGGGGGGGGGGTGCTTGTTGTTGCTCCTGTTGTTGTTTATTTGTTTTCTGTTCAGTTCCGTCTCCACCATTAACATCCCATCTTCCTTCACCCACCGAGTCTCTCTCCTCCCAATCTCTCTCCCATCTCCTCCACCTCCACCCCCACCTCCCCACCCCAATCTCCTCCCTTCCCCGGTTTTCAACAGCCGACTCCCTCACACCACCTACCCTCATCATTGTACCTCCTCCCATCCTTCCTTCTCCTCGCAGCATCTATCCCCCCCCCCCCCCCGCCCCATCCCTCCCCCGCCTTACCCTTTCCCTTCAGTATCCCTTTCTCCAAAACCCCACCACAAACAGTTTCTTATTATAACACTTTACGGCCCAACTGAAATCTCTCTCTCCCACCACAATCAGCCACCCCGACTGTTCCCTCCCACTGCCTCGTTCATCCATCCCAACCCCACCACCCCCAGCCACCACCCCTCTGGAAATCGCCCCCTCCCATCCCACCTCACCCTGCTAACTCGTCAAGAATCTGTAAGGAAAGGTAAAAAAAAAAAAAGGCGTGACTGAAATTCTGAGATCCTTAAGAAAGCTGAATTGTATTGATTGCGGTATATTTTGGAAAATCTTTGATGCACAGATAGAACCTTTACTTACCTATGGAGCTGAAATTTGGGGGTTAGAAGAAAATCCACAGATTGAAAAAGTACACAGGTATGCTATGAAGCGTTTTCTTCAGGTGCCAATACATTCATCTAACACTCTTTTATACGGAGAGATGGGCAGGTACCCTCTTTACATCAGATCTTTTGTGAAATGTGTTAGGTATTGGCTGAAAATATTGACTTCCACAGTCACGTTTGTGCAGACAGGCTTATGACATGATGCTTTTACAAATGGAAAGAGGCAGAAATA
>JADBJO010001655.1:393742-395646 GCA_016801955.1 Conus betulinus
TCTCTCTCTCTCTCTCTCTCTGCGTGCGTGTGCTTATGTGTGCATATGTGTGTATGCGCGCGCGCGCGCGCGTGTGTGTGTGTGAGTACGTGTGTAAGTGTGTGTGTGTTGTGTGTGTGTGTGTGGGTGTGTGTGTGTGTGTGTGTGTGTGTGTGTGTGGTGTGTGTGTGTGAGTGTGAGTGTTTGTGGGTGTGGGTGTGTGTGTGTGTGTGGTGTGTGTGTGTGTGTGTGTGTCTGTATGTTGTGTTTGTGTCTGTACTATGTGTGTGTCTGTACTCTCTCTCTCTCTCTCTGTCTGTCTCTGTCTCTGTCTCTGTCTCTGTCTCTCTCTGTCTGTGGTGTGTGTGTGTGTGTGTGGTGTGTGTGTGTGTGTGTGTGTGTGTGTGTGTGTACTCTGTATGTATGTGTGTGTGTGTGTGGTGTGTGTGTGTGTGTGTGTGTGTGTGTACTCTGTATGTGTGTGTGTGTATCTGTATGTGTGTGTGTGTGTGGGTGGTGTGTGTGTGTGTGTGTGTGTGTGTGTCCCTCTTTCTCAGTCCTTGCTGTCCTTTTTTCGCAGTGTTCTTCGTTCTAGGCAGCGTATTTCCCAGTGGAGCGGTGTGTGTGGCAGATGTATAGAATAAAGGGGGCGGGAGTGGTGGTGGTGGGGGGCGGGGGGGGGGGGGGCCTATATATAATAGCCTGATGAAGTCAAGACAGATGGACTGCAGACGGGAGACATGCCCTGCTCTGCCTGTCTGCCTCTGTGCCTATCAGGGCACACACACACGCACACACACACACACACACACACACACACACACATACACATACGCGCGCGCGCGCAAACACGCAAACACGCACGCACGCACGCACGTACGCACGCACGCACGCACGCACACACAGCACGCACGCACGCACACACCACACACACACACACACACACACACACACACACACAGACACGTGGCGACTCACACGTACTCAATGTGTACCATCATGTTCCATAGAAAACAGGCGAGAAAGGCTGGCGGCTTTATACGGGCGGTACGATTTGATGGGGGGGGGGGGGGGGGGGGGGGGGGGGGGGGGGAGGAAGGGAGAGGAGGGCGGGGGATGGGAGGATGTGGGGGGGGGGGGGAGAGCGAAGGAGGGGGAGGGGTCGTTAAGAAGCCCCCACACTGACAAAGAGAAAAAATGAAGAAAAGATGTTGCCGTGTTTTTGGTTTCTCTCTCTTTTGTTTTTATCTTTTTCTGCATGCACACAACATACATACATAATACATAATACATATATATATACATACATACATACATGATACATGCACATGCAGACTAGACATATAGAGCATACATATAGACATGCATACATACATACATACATACATGCATACATACAAACATACATACATACATACATACATACATACATACAACGCGTTAAGCGTTATCGTTGTTCTTCTCTCTCTTTGTGGTTCTCTTTTTCTGCACACACACACACACACACACACACACACACACACACACACACACACCACACACACACACACACACACACAAACACACACACACACACACCACACACACACAAACGCGCGCGCACGCACACACGCACAGCGTGTTGAGCTTGGATTCGTTTGGTTCGGCGAATGGTGAACGAAATGAAATGCATACCTCCGCTCGACAGGGTGGTATGTGGCCAATCAACAGACAAACAAACAGACAAACAAAACAGACAAACAAAAACAGACAAACAAAACCGACAAAAACACTAAAAGAAACCGTCGAGACGAAAGGTTATGGAGAGACAGAAGGGGGGGGGGGGGGGGGGGGGGGTCATACAGAGGAGGGGGGTGGGGGTTGAGACGGGGATGCCTGATAACTTGCACTGATGCTGTCTCGCCGCTCTTTTCCACATCTGTCCA
>JADBJO010001656.1:0-10000 GCA_016801955.1 Conus betulinus
TCTCTCCTCACTCTCCTCCTCCTCCTCCACATTCTCGTCTCTCTCCTCTCTCCCTCTCTTCCTTCTCTCTCTCTTCGTGTATTATCTGAATGTTAGCACTATTCTCTTCTCAATATCGGTTTAAACGTGTGGTCCTGTTTCAATCAAACGAAAGAGATGCTATGCCATTGACCACATCCAACTGACTTTCTTTTGTTGTTTTTTCTTTCTTTGGTTGTTTCGTTATGCTTCCACTTTTTTGTGTTTAGTGCATGACAATGCTTTATGATGAGTGTCTAAATGGCGTTATGGTACGTTATGTGAGCGATATCACATGTGGGCGTGTGTGAGATCATAGTGTGCATGACCTCGGTGAAACGACATTCCCCTTCAATAGGGTCATAGGCCTAAAATCTGAATGAACATTCGCTTCACATTCTCTCTCTCTCTTCTCCTTCTCTCTTTCTCTCTTCTCCCCAAGCATCAGTCCTCTCTCTCTCTTTTTATTGCAGTGAATTTGTGTGCCTGTGTGCAGCACTTTGTGTGAATGATCATATTGTTATAAAAATTGCATAGTTATTTTGAATGTCATTTTGGAATGATGAAAAAGTACGTCATTTTTTTCTACTAGTTACTTTCGAGTCCTAGCATTACTGTTTACGTAATTAATGACAATTTTTTGTTTCTTTGCACTATATGTTTTTTCGGCCTGCAAATATTGATGATACACCCCCTTGACATAAAGGCTTTTATGTAGGCCATTGTTAGTAGAGTCGTGTCTGAAGCGTCTCTCTCTCTCTCTCTCTCTCTCTCTCTCTCTCTCTCTCTCTCTCTCTCTCTCTTAGCCACTGTTATTACCTAAGAGTGTTTCAGTTTATTTGAAATGTCCCGCATGTATTTCATTCTTCCAATCTTACTAAGAAACATATTGCATGATTCAATTCACTAAGCAAAATACCTTTCATATTCTCCATCTCTCTCTCCTCTCTCTTCTCTCTCTCTCTCTCTCTCTCTCTCTCTCTCTCTCTCTCTCTCTCTCTGTCTGTCTGTCTTGTCTGTCTTTGTGTGTGTGTGTGTGTGTGTGTGTGTGTGTGTGTGAATGTGCCTGCTGTGACGGGTGTTTTTATACAGGCGGGCATGCACTAGACTGACTTTGTTTTTCAGACATCATGTTTCACAGTGTATTCATTAGTGCTCAAATCAACAGCAGCATGCTGCTGATGATGTGGGGCTGACCTGATGTGTCTGATGTTCATTAGTGCTCTAACCACCAACAGCACTGTATCACCCAGCTGCTGCTGATGATGTGGGGCTGACCTGATGTTTCTGATGTTCATTAGTGCTCTAACCACCAGCAGCACTGTATCACCCAGCTGCTGCTGATGATGTGGGGCTGACCTGATGTTTCTGATGTTCATTAGTGCTCTAACCAACAGCAGCACTGTATCACCCAGCTGCTGATGATGATGTGGGGCTGACCTGATGTTTCTGATGTTCATTAGTGCTCTAACCACCAGCAGCACTGTATCACCCAGCTGCTGCTGATGATGTGGGGCTGACCTGATGTGTCTGATGTTCATTAGTGCTCTAACCAACAGCAGCACTGTATCACCCAGCTGCTGCTGATGATGTGGGGCTGACTGATGTGGAATGTTCCAGACATGGTACGCGATGCGCTGGGGAAGTGGCGGCTGAGGCTGACAATGATGAATGCAGTGTTGGCGTGGCCTACGATGCTAAGATTGGAGGTACCGACGCCTGTATTGTTCTGCACTGTACTGTACTGTATTGTGTGTTGTGTTGTATTGTGTGTACAGGTAAAGGGACAAAAGTCTGACTCTTTCATGTGAAGTAAATAAAATCGTTGAACTGTCGTTTGGTGCTTGCGGTCTGCTGTCAGATCTGGCATGGTATCGGCATACAAACAGCTCACAGAGACGAAAAAATGCATTGTGTCGTTCATAGACCAGGGGCTTTGGGTGTCTGAGGTGGCAAATGTGTTGAACTTGAACAGGTCCGGAAAGTTTACAAGAGCTATTTGACAGAGAAAAACCGTAGAACGCTCATTCTCAATAAGAATGGCACATGAGCTGTTTTACAGGTTACGCTGTCCTCCATTTATTTTAAAAGAGTAATTGCTTGCAACCATGCATTGTGAGACTGCATAGCCAAGGGCCTACAACAGACAGGTATTAGTCTTCTGTGGGACCATTATTCCTGTGCATGAGGGAACTAAATGTCACTCAAAACAACATGTATGTACGTGACCGTTCTCCTCAGATTCAGCAGCTGAAGAAAAATACAAAATCGAACTGATGATATGCTTTTTTGCGTCGTTATGATGAGTAATCATCCTTTTTAATGTTCCACTACCTCATTTATGCATAAGCTGCATCGTATCCAGTAAATCGACTTGTAACCACCTATTCCCGAGGATAAAAAAAAAAAAGTACGCCTGTTGTTCATGAAGCCCTACCATATAACAATTCCAATAAAATAAACCCACAGATGTCGTTAAATGACAGTTAACTGAACCCCCTAGTTTAGATAAATAATGGGTTTTCAACTGAGACATTTACTGAAGACCACAACAGGATAGTTAACCTGAAAAATGTGTGTGGGTTCACCACCAGCAACAGGTACGTTACTACCACCATTTTTTTCTCAGCAGGAAGATGACCAGTATCGAAGCTCTTCAGCTGTGCTGTGCTGAAGAGAAAACCAAAGTAGGAAAAGATATTGACATTGCCACAGATTGGTTTCAGCCTTTGCCATACAATAAAATGCTGGTGCCCCAGCATAGACGTTACCAACTTGTACGTGATGCGCATTTTACAAAACTAGCCTCACCGAGAAAAACACTTGCTGCAGGCTCACATAACCTCTTTCAAGCCCCCACCATTTTGCAGAAAGAGCATCTGCTCACAGGAAGTAGGATTATTGGCTTTTATTCCTTCTCATAGTTACTTCAAAGGGGGTGACTACGTCTAAAAAGTATCTCAATCCACTCAGAAATATTTCTTTAGGCCTGACCGTCTTTATCAGTGTAAGTGACGTCAAAGAGTACGTCAGATCTAACAAACCTTTTGTTTTCACTTTTCCTTGGCTGCGACAGATCTAAAAGAGCACAACATTTACGTTACTTGAAGTAACTTGCATGTCTGAAGCTGGATGTCTTCAGTATTTTTTTCACAGTGCTTGCCGAATGTCTCTTTATTCAGTTTTAACCTCAGAGATTTTTGCAACGCATGGGAATGCAGTTGGCGTAACTTGAGGGCACCCAGTTTTTCTTCCATGGTAGCGTAATGGTCAGTTTATCTGAATAGCCTCTTTTAGGAGGGAAAATCTAAAAAATAAAAATTTACATCTTGCTGAGGTCCCATGTGCCATTCTTATTGAGAATGGGCGCGAGAAAACAAACCTAGGAGTGGCAGTCCCCCCCAGTGAAGAAACTAGTCATCAAGGAAGTGCAATATTGTAGGAGGAAACTTCACAGAACGATCAGTCAAACGCAATGGACATGTAAAACTATGGAGGAAAGTCGAAGGGAAGTGGTCAGTGCTTTCTCTGTGCAGCGTCCATCTTGGCCCGAAGACTACATTGAAATCGATGGTGTGGGGATGCATTTCGTATGACAGAGTTGGACCACTGGTGTTCGTGGAAGGCAGTATGAACAGGCAGTATGAACAGTCAGAAGTATACTGATGTGCTGGAAAACAACTTTCTGCCGTTTGTTGCCAACCACTACCCAAACAAACGTTGGTATCTGCGAGAAGACAACGCCTCTGTTCATCGCTCGGCTCACACCGAGACCTGGAAGCGACAGCATAGAGTTCCCGTGTTTTTCTGCCGCCCCCCCCCCCCCCCCCCCCCCAGACCTGGAAGCGACAGCCCCAGACCTGGAAGCGACAGCATAGAGTTCCCCCCCCTGCCGCCCCCCCCCCCCCCTTGCTATCCAGATCTAAACCCGATCGAGAAGTGGTGGCAAGTCCACAAGGCTTTCGTGAAACACACACACACACACACACACACATATTCGCGTATTAGTACAGTCGCAGGTCTGCGCTGTGCACTCGCCACTTGCTGGAATCAACTGTTGCCTACCCCCACTCCCTCTTCGACTCTCTCCCAAGACGCTGTCAGCGTGTTTGAGTTGGAAGGGCCAGATTACCAGCCATAAGCTAAGAATGATAAGTTTTCAGCAACAGGTGCCTGTAGGTAGCGCCGGAAGTGCCGAAAGAGGACGACTTTTGTCCCATGAGTGTATTGCATAGTACTTTTGTAATATAATGTATGGTATGTATCCAGTTGATCCATCCAGTCCATAATCACAACATATTACTGTGAAATTCCGGCTGTTCTTCCCATAGAAAGTATGTTTCACTAAAGTATTCACAGCCAGCCAGTTTTTGTCCTTTTATTTTCTTTGTTTTATTCTGCATTTGCTGTGTTTGGCGACCAGAGAGAAAAATCTGGTTGAAAAGGAAAGTAAAAATGGGAAAAAAATTTACCCTGTATGAGACGCAAACCAGAGAGGCAGGATATTCTTTTGTTTTCCTAGACAAGTGTGTTTATCCACTGGGCCACTTTTTCATATAAATGCTACTGGAGGCCAGCACAAAGTCTGTTGTGTCATTGTAGTGTGGGTGGAGGAGAGAAACATTGTGCAGAAGGTCTTGTCAGAATTTATTACAGCAAGAACTACAGCAAGGTTACAGGAGCATGTTAAGTACATGAAACCAATCACCCGATGTCTTGGATATAAGAAGTTAAGATGGACATTTCTGTTCTGCTTCACTTCATTAGTAGCAGGTGAAATGAGTGATGTATTTTTCATAATTAACCCTTGACCGACTTTTATAATATGATCCTCCCCAAAATATGCTTCATTTTTTTCAACCTTCTTTCATTGCAAAATACAATGAATTTAGCAACACAACATGTAAGACTGACTGTCAAAATTTTTTTCCCAAAGTGTATATCAGTCCACTAGGCAACTTGAATAGATCATCGGAAAACTGATATTTTGGCTTCAGACACAAATTATGCACTGTTTGTGTATAGGTTTTCTCTGTGTTGTGTGTTGAATGTGGATGCCAAGCTATTCTTTCAAAGAGAGATTAGAAAGCCTCTACAGTGAGCATCCCTAGCAGCTGCATTCACAGTAATGTCCAGCAGACTGAGTTGTTGACTGGTAAAATGTTGGCGTTGATTTGATCAAGAAAGTGAAAGAGACAGTACTGTTTCGCTCACCATAATCTTGCATGTTGGAGCACACATGACCCTTTACCAGTTAGAGATCCAAGACCTGGGACAAATAGGCAGACTGAACACTTTCACTGGCACTGAACCTCTCTCTCTTGCTCTCTGTCTTTGTCTCTCTTGTTCTCTTTCTCTGTCCGTCTCTCTCTGTCCCTGTCTCTCTCTCTCTCTCTCTCTCTCTGTATGTCTGTCTGTCTCTCTCTTTCTGTGACCAAAAAAGCCTGGTTTCATCTTGAAGTCCCTGCCCCACAGGTGTGCGTATGCTGGATGGGGATGTGACAGACTCTGTGGAGGCACAGTCCCTGGGTCTCCGTTCACAGCACATTCATATCTACAGCGCCTCCTGGGGGCCTGACGACGATGGCCGCACTGTGGATGGACCTGCCACCCTGGCCCGAAAAGCCTTCTACGATGGAATCACAAAGGTATGGACTGGAATCAGCATAGCAAGGGATTTTTTTTTTTTTTTTTTTTTTTAATTGAAAACTGTGTAGTTTCGAAACTGCAGTTTTATATTTAAAAAAAAGAATTGAGCTGAAAATGATAAGTTAATAAAAAAAAAAAAAGAGAAGACTGGAGAACTCACCTTAAAGGTAGAAAAAAAGGAGAAGTCATCACCAACACACACACACACACACACACACACACACACACACACATACACACACACACCACACGGTAAAGGGGACAGTATAATGATCACAAGAAGAGCAGTATGTTGGCTGTGGTCTCCAAAGTCTGAGCAGCAGCTTGGACTAATGAGCAGGTCAATCATCGGCAAAGACTCATCCGTAAAAACTCTTTTCTCGGATTGTTCCTTTTTAGTTACTACTTTGTTCTGTTACAGCCTGTTTTCTCATATTGTTCCTTTTTTTGTTACTTGATTTCATCACCCAGAGGTAGACCTGCGTACTGCGGTCTCACCACTGAGCAGATACAGGATTAGTGTGTAATGCACTAGTCCACACAAACTTAAACTGAAACCTTGAAGTGTACTCTCAAATGAGTCATCTTTGCTTCAGATTAGGTGATTGAAAATTAAGGATCATAGTAGCAAAGGCAAAAATGAACTGTTAGAACTGGAGAGGTTATTTTCTTATCAAGATTCCTGAGTGTGGAACAAGCTGCTTGCAGTTCTGTGACTGATTTCAATAAGTAGATTTCATTAAATCCAGCTTTGAAACTTTTTTCAAAAGAAAATCTTAATCATATGGTTTTGTTTTATGTAGTGCAGTCTAAATTTACATTACTATTATTATCATTGCTGTTTTTATCATTATTATTGTTATGACTATCAGAACAGACTCACTGAACACCACTAATGGGAAGTTAGTTCCCATGGGGAACAAATCCTGTTGTCCAAGACCACACCTTGAATGGGCAGTGATCTTCACAAAACAGGAACAGGACTTTCTCTTACACTCCAGCAGCACCAGTCAGCTCCCTCATCAAAACAAAATGAAGTTGTTTACAAAGAGCAAGTGGCACTTGAAGAAACCTTTCCAATGAACTTTGTCTGTGAGAGAGAACCATTTTAAACAGGAACAAATTGAACACCTTTCAATTCACAGTTCCCCCACCAAGGGAAATAATTCAGATAATCAGGGGCAACAAAATTTGTACAGTCTCTTTAACTATAAGGGACACAGTTTGAATATTGTCTCACAAAACTTCTTTGCACCTTTAGTACACTGGGCAGATATGGAATGTCCTCAGTTTCTCACTTACACGGTGCTGGAAATGAACACAAATATCTGTTCATCAAATAGAGTTAGTTTCAAAGTGAGGTGACCGCAGACAGAAATTTTAAGACTATTTTTATCATCATTATTAGCATTGTTGTTACTATTATTGTTATCATTATTACTTTGATCATCGTTATTAACTCCCTTTGTCCCTTTCCCAACGACCTCATTTTCATTCAATGCTCATCTTGCTCCGAATATGAAAAGATAAATGATTGCCTGTTCTTTATTTTCATTGTCCTGAACACTGTTTATTGTGCCAGAAGACCTAAGAGGTTGAAAACGCGTTGTGTTTTTTTGTCTTGTTACTTGTTTGTCCATGTTTTTGGTGGACTCACTGAGAAATTTCTTAAGATTTGCATCAGAGAGAGGTTTACTGTTCCCAAACATTCCTGGGGACTTACTTGGCTGTCAAGAAAAAAAGAATTTCAACCTTAGCGCCTCCTCAACTGTCTGCCACCCTCAGTCCATGGAATACGTTGCCCAAACCCACCGTCAGTGGCCTTCGCCTCTCTCCTGTTCCAAAGAGTAGCAGACTGGCTGGTGTAAGGGAGTGATGAGCCCTGAAAGAAAAAAAAAAGGGCTGGAAAACAAGCAGCCCTAGCCATGTTCTCAACTATTTAATGACTGAGTTTGTGGAGAGGAAGGAGGTTGTCAGTGGAAATCCTAATAACCAATTTAATTCTTAGATAAATTTTGATGAATTTTGAAGAAAGAAAAAAAACATGAAAATAATGTGATAATTTTGAAACAATTTTGGATGTCAAATCATTGAGGCCCCATTTCACATAGATGACACACCCAACCCATCTGTCCAGAGAGCGATAACTGTGGTGGTCTTGAGGGACTTTCGCTCTTGAAGGCTGACCCACATCTGTGCCAGTAGAGCCATGTCACAATCAGAGTGTATGCCCAATAAATTCTCTTCACCAGATCCCAGATGCACAGTGCAGCTGGTTTATCCTTTGAAAGGAACTTACAGCAAAAACATAATCATAGAGGCCTGGAAAACTTGAGCAGAACTGTGAAAGACATGTAGGGCAGGTGTACTATGCCTAAACCCACCATCCCTGTGATGGCAGGGCCGGGAAGGCTGGGCTCCATCTTTGTGTGGGCATCAGGCAACGGGGGTCGGGATGGGGACAACTGCAACTGCGACGGCTACACCAACAGCATCTACACACTGTCCATCTCCAGCTCCACAGAGAACGGCAATGTGCCCTGGTACTCCGAGTCCTGTTCCTCCACCCTGGCCACCACCTACAGCAGCGGATCAGGGGGAGAGAAGCAAATTGTGAGTTCCCGCCTTCCCTTCTTTCCTTCCTTTCTCTCTTACTTTCTTCTTTCATTCCTCTTTCCCTGTCTTCCTTTTTTCCCTTCCTTTCTTTCTCTCTTACTTTCTTCTTTCATTCCTCTTTCCTGTCTTCTTTTTTTCCCTCCTTCCTTTCTTTCATGTCTTCCTTTTTTCCTTCCTTCCTTTCCTCTTACTTTCTTTTCTTCTTTCATTCCTCTTTCCTGTCTTCTTTTTTTTCCCTTCCTTCCTTTCTCTCTTACTTTCTTCTTTCATTCCTCTTTCCTGTCTTCCTTTTTTTCCTTCCTTCCTTTCTTTCCTGTCTTTTTTTTTCCTTCCTTCCTTTCTTTTCCCGTCTTCCTTTTTTTCCTTCCTTCCCTTCTTTCCTGTCTTCCTTTTTTCCTTCCTTCCTTTCTTTCCCGTCTTCTTTTTTTTCCTTCCTTCCTTCCCTTCTTTCCTGTCTTCCTTTTTTCCTTCCTTCCCTTCTTTCTTACTTTCTTCTTTCTTCCTTCTTCCCTTCTTCCTTTCTTCCTTTTTTCCCTTCCTTTCTTTCTTACTTTCTTCTTTCTTCCACTTTCCTGTCTTCCTTTTTCCTTTCTTCTTTCCTGCTTCCTTCATTCCTTCTTCCTTCCCTTCTCTCCTGTCTTCCTGTTTCCTTTCTTCTTTTCCTCATTCCTTCATTCCTTCTTTCTTTCCCTTCTTTCAAGTCTTCCTTTTTCCTTTCTTCTTTCCTCCTTCCTTCCTTCCTTCTTTCCATCAAAGCTTTCCTTCTTTCAAGTCTTCCTTTTTCCTTTCTTCTTCCTCCTTCCTTCCTTCCTTCTTTCCGTCGAAGCTTTCCTTCTTTCAAGTCTTCCTTTTTCCTTTCTTCTTTCCTCCTTCCTTCCTTCCTTCCTTCTTTCCGTCGAAGCTTTCCTTCTTTCAAGTCTTCTTTTTTTCCTTTCTTCTTTCCTCCTTCCTTCCTCCTTTCCTTCCCTGCTTTCCTGTCTTCCTTTTTCCCTCCTTCGTTCCTTCATTCCTTTATTCCTCTTTCCTTACAAAGATGGTTAACAAACTTTTCCAGATCCGTCCAAACCTAAAAGAGTTCCTCTCATTTACTCTGGTGGTCGCAAAGAAAAACAGTTTTATGCTGGCTGCACACCGGCCATTCATATTTTACTTATTCATGCCTTTTAAAGAGTGAAGAAGCTCCATTCCATATCATGCGTCACACACAATGAAACATATTTTTTAAGAGTGTTGGGACTTGCATGACGTGAGGCATAAATATTTTACAGCAGATTCCATGAAAAACCTTGTTCAGAGGTGTTTCACCTGATGTGATCTTTGAATTTTTGAAAGATATTAACATTTTTTAATCGGATCTGAGATTTCAAAGTGGAAAGATTTTTAACAAAATTTTTCAGGGGGGGGGGGGGGGGGGGGGGGGGGGGGGGGGGGGGGGGGGGGGGGGGAGTTAGAATTTGTATTTTAAAAGAGTTATGTGAATGAATGACTTGTGAGTTGACATCAACATGGTGACAGCCCTGATATGGCCTTTTGCAGTTGGCTGGACTATAAGCAGCGTTACCTTACCTTACCTTTCCTCTCCTCTCCTTCTCTCCTGCCTTTTTTTTTTTCCTTCCTTCCTTCCCTCTCTCTTTACTTCCTTCCCTCGCCCCTCTTTCCTTCCTTTCTCTCTGTTTGTCATTCACCCTCCCCCCCCCCCCCCCACTCCTTGTTCCAT
>JADBJO010001656.1:15000-125000 GCA_016801955.1 Conus betulinus
CCCTTTTGCATTATTTTTTCTCTTCATGTTTTCTAGCTTCAAAGGGTTTTGTACCTCCATGTTAAATGGCTGCAGTAAGGGGGAAGTCTAGAGAAGTTGTGTTGATAATGGTTGGGAAAGAAGAGGAAGAAGGTGGGGTAGGAGGCATGGGGTGCTGCCACAGAGGCAGTCATTTCCACCACCTCAGGTAGGGCATGTTTAGCTCTTATCATGTGCGCTTATCATCAAATCATCAGTTTTCTGTTCATTCGTGTTGTACTCATGAACTAACAATATCTGAAAACTAACTGTCTTACATACAACATTCAGTATATCTTTTATTGTTAGCTGTTGCTGGATTTATTTTACTGTTTATTATTTTTTGAATAAAATTTGATGATGATTTTTTTAAGGCTGCTCAGACACAGTCTGTATTATCTCTCGAATCAGAGGGCAAAATAATGAGGTTGTACACTAGGTAGCTTAAATGTCACGGTGAGGTGAACGTAGCTATTGACACACATAGCAATCAATTCCCTGGCATACAGGGTGCTCTTGCACCAGGCAGTGGAAAGGGTTAAAAGTCTAAAATTCATTTTCCGTGCCTTGATTTATATGATCGAACAGGTGTTTCACCAGTCCCCACCCCTCCTCCATCGTAAATGCATTTGATTTCCACTGCTATAACCAGTTATAATCAAATTTCAAAAAGGAATTATAATGACTCCACCGAACAAAGTGGACAAAGGATCACAGACAAAACACGATGCGTTTTGACCTCTTAGGTCTTCTTCAGGCAAGGTGAAACAACACTCAGGACAACGTCCATCTTGAGCCAAATTCGACAAAGATAAGTGATTGCTCGTTCTTCATTTTCATTGTCCTGTGTGTTGTTTAGCTTGCCTGGAGAAGAGCTAAGAGGTTGAAACGCATTGCGTATTGTCTTGTGATTTGTTTGTTCACATGTTTGTTCACATTGTTGGGTGGGGTCATCATAATTGCTTTTAAAAATGAATTTAGATCTCCACCTGAGTTGCCTCACTTTGCAACCAGTTATGATCAGTCTTTCTTTCTTACAGACCAGCATAGTTTGACACCCCTCTCCACCCTCATATACTAAATGATGTTTCTTCCTTCTGTTCTTCTGTCCTCCTCCTCCTCCTCCTCCTCCTCCTCCTCCTGCTCCTCCTCCCCAGCAGAATTGTGCCCATGAACGGCAAGATCATGGTGCCACTGTACACGGATGGCTGCGAGGGCTCGGTCAACCACGTCAACTACCTGGAGCACGTGCAGGCCCGCATCACCATGTCCTCATCCCGCCGGGGGGAGATCCAGATCAGCCTCACCTCCCCCTCCCGCACCCGCTCCATCCTGCTGGCCAAGCGCACGCGCGACACCTCCAGGGAGGGCTTCAAACACTGGGCCTTCATGACCACCCACAACTGGGGGGAACCCGCCAAGGGCCAGTGGATGCTGGAGATTGAGAACGGGCCCAGCTCCTGTGAGTGGTCTGGCTTGGGTGGGAAGGGGAGGTGGAGGAGAGCAGAAGTGGAGATTGAGAAGGGGCCCAGCTCCTGTGAGTGGTCAGGCCCAGCTTGGTGGGCTTGGGGAAGGGGAGGTGGAGCAGAAGTGGAGATTTGAGAGGGGCCCAGCTCCTGTGAGTGGTCTGGCTTGGATGGGAAGGGGAGGTGGAGGTCAGGTGGAAGGGGTAGATGGAGAGGGGTACGTGTCTATGTTGATTTGTTTTGTCTGTGTCTGTGCAAGTCTTTGTCTGTGTGAAATGTGTTTCTGTCTCTGTGTCTTGGGTCTTTTGCCTTCATGTCTTGACTGAGTGTGAGTAAGGGGGATGTCTGTACATATGCATTTGTGTGAGTGAGCAAGTCATGTGTGTTTCCGTATGTATGAGAGCACTCTTAGTGTGTCTGCATGTGTGCTCCTGTGTGCCTTTACATGCTTATTGAAGGTACATTCTTTATGTGAATGTGCATTTTTTCTTTTAAACATTTCACAGTGCTTACGGTATGCATTTTAATGATATAAGAATGTGCCATTTAGAAGTTAATAATAAATGACAGAAAGAATGAGGGGGAAACGTTTGCTCCAAGAAGGTTAGAATGGTGCATGTGTGTGTGTGTGTGTGTGTGTGTGTGTGTGAAGATTGCTGATAGGCAGGTGGAGTGTAAGTCTATTCTTCTCCAGTACTGAATTTTCAGTGTATTGGATTGCACATGTAGAACATCACAAACAACAAAACATTTTGTCTTTATCTCCAGGCAGTGTCCATTCGTACAATTTCGTCTTTATGCATGGAGAGTATCCGTGTGGATAGTATATTCTATATTTCCAGGCTTGTGGATGGTGTTGTCGATATGCCCATGCAGTGGGCATGAAGATAATGTTCTCTGCATGTCCAGACAGTAGGCAATAGGGTAATGTTGTCTTTATGTGCAGACAGTAAGCATGAAGATAATGTTGTTGATATGCCCATGTTGTCTGTATGTCCAGACAATAGGCATCTAGATGATATTGTTGATATGTCCAGGCAGTAGGCCTGAAGATAATGTCTATATGTCCAGGCAGTAGGCCTGAAGATGATGTCTATATGTCCAGGCAGTAGGCCTGAAGATGATGTCTATATGTCCAGGCAGTAGGCCTGAAGATAATGTCTATATGTCCAGGCAGTAGGCCTGAAGATAATGTCTATATGTCCAGGCAGTAGGCCTGAAGATAATGTCCATATGTCCAGGCAGTAGGCCTGAAGATAATGTCTATATGTCCAGGCAGTAGGCCTGAAGATAATGTCTATATGTCAGGCAGTAGGCCTGAAGATAATGCCTATATGTCCAGGCAGTAGGCCTGAAGATAATGTCTACGTGTCTAGGCAATAGGTCTGAAGATAATGACTACGTGTCTAGGCAGTAGGCCCGAAGATAATGACTATGTTTCCAGGCAGTAGGCCTGAAGATAATGCCTATATGTCCAGGCAGTAGTCCTGAAGATAATGTCTATGTCCAGACAGTAGGTCTGAAGATAATGCCTGTATGTCCAGGCAATAGATACCTTATTGATTTTATGACATCTGCACGGTCATGACCCCTGTGTCTCTTCTTCCATTATCATTGAATTGTCATGGCATCATCAGTGAATAGTATTTTGCATGTCTTGGTGTCTGTTTTAGTACCTGCTTTTTTTGCACCCCCTTTTCAACACCCTTCTCTCCTCCATTGATATTTACCCTGTATTGTTACATAGCATGTTGTCTGTGCGTGTTTGCGTTTGTGCAAACACACGCAGATTCTTTGACGAGCAGAAGTTAGGCATCTGTGTATGCCTTTTACAATAATACTTTTGTGAGCTTAAAAAGGATCATGAAAAATATGTGTTTCCTGTGGTTGAGTTACCTCAGCCTGTGTCAAGACAACAGAGAAAGACGGCCACACTGAGACACAGCAGACCACAGATTGCGTGTCTCCATCCTCTTTTGCTCCTTTCTTGTGTGTGGATTAGTCATACTGATAACAAAGCGAAGAACTGCCTCAGAGGCGTATGTCTCTCAGCTGTGGAGAGTGTCAGGTCTATCTTCACTGTTATGGGGGGTTCAAAAAATCCATTTTGACCGACATTAAGCTGTCTTGGACATTTCTACAGTCGTATCTGGAATAAAAAGAAAAAAAAAAAAAAATAGTGATTAAGTATGATCATTCAGACCTGGGAATCATGAGAGAGGTGACAGCTGATGAGAGGGGGAAAAACCTGGAAATGAATGACAATTCAAAAGATTGAATAGTTCACAAATCAGTCATCGAGGAGAACAAGCGTAATCAAATACGTGATCTGCTCACTGACTATACATTTAGGATTATTTTCAGTTGTTCAGCTATTGTTCTGAAGAGTGCAAGCACATATTACATATGCATGAAACACAGGTATGGTACATGAGTAGGAAGAGCTTCCACTTGTATCCTCAGCTTCCATTTCATCGACTGCTGTGTTTGTCTAGCAAGTATCCCAAAAGAGAGATCAGTGAGGGAACCATTTCGGGCATGGAGTTCTAAAATGACGATGTCAGAAAGAGACAGAAGTGAACAGTATGAAAGCAGCACAGAACTGCCAGTAAACAACAGCACAGAGGACAGTGAGTGGAGCTCTGCCTGCAGCCTAGGTTACACTGGTGCACATTGCCATTGGTGTTTCTCGCTCTGGACTAGAATAGTTCATACTAACACTTGTTCCCGTTGCTGCAGATCTTTAAAGCTTTATTTTTGAGTTAGTTAAACACACCCAGGCACACACATAGCCAGAACAGCAGCTCAGCACCAGAACAAGCATGCACTCATACAGATGTTGACGTGTGTCAAGTTGAGAAACTGAGTGCACAAAAGGAGTAAATGTTGTAGACTGCGAAAAAGTCTGAGCAGACCAGACTCACTGTCCTTTCTGAGGGCAGCAGTCAGATTCCTTATGCTCTGGAGAAGAAGACAGCCATCTCAGTGTTGAAGCAAGGTTATCTGCTCTTTGCCAAAGCTAACTGAAAAACCAGTCTCAGTGGGCTTGAATGAGCAACTGTCCTTTGTTCCCACACTGTACATGAATGTGATTGTTTTCCATGGAGGTGTAACTGCGCAGTTCTTCTGTTCTCTGACCACCATTCAGTTTGTGTTTAAGAGCAGTTTTTTCCACTGGCACATGTGACTGCCATGAATTGAAACTAGATCCTCTCATGCATTAGAAAGTGATGGAGCGGACAGGGAATGGGATAGGGATGACAGGAAAGAAGGGGTTGGGGTGAGGTAGGACTGGGAGTCAGTCAGTGAAGAAAAAAGTACTCAACTATAAAACCTTTCTTCACAGAGGGGCTGTAGAATTGTTGATTTTTGTCAGGCAGACAGAACTGTTGTAGCTTGTGGCTTGGGTTGATTTTTGTGTCCTGGGCTGACTAACTCCCCCCCCCCCGAAACCTCTTTAGTTAATTAGGTACATTCAGCTTTAAACCCTGGTTGGGGAGACAGGGATGACCATTCATGGAGAGAGTGGTGGAGGACTTTTGTTGAGCATTGATACCTCCAGAGCACACTAAGCTGGGCAGTGAAGATGGCTGTTTGTATGCTGGGCACCAGCATGGGTGCCCAGGCAGTGTAGGGCTGATGGTCTGAACATCATATCCAATAACAGAGAGATACCAAAAAAAAAAAAAAAAACCCAGGGATATACCAAATAAAAGAGATATACCATCTATCATTCAGAGGCATTGTCATCACCACTAGAGAAATTCGCAGTCTGGTGTATGGCTTCCCAGTTTAGCCAGTACAGGTGAGTATTAGGATAATTTTTTTTTTTTAATGCCCTGAATATACAAATGAAAAGGAAAACAATTTTAACGAAAACTTTTCTGCCTCACACTTTGGAAATCTAGGTAAAGTGGGATGTCAAAATGTGTCAGCAGAACAAGCAGTAAGTTCTGCGGTGCTAGTAAACACGAGTGATATCAGTAAAATTGGTGCTGACAACAGCTCAGACGTACAGCATACCCTTCACTTTGGTCTCCTCAGAAGACACAAGAGGATTCTGCGTGTTCACCAGAACCTGTTGAAATGGAAAGATGTTGTGAGAACACTACGTGGCATGCACCTGTTCCCTTTTGTTTTGTGTGCGATTTTCATCATCTCCACCATCCTCGTGATCACTGTTGTGCTCAGCGGCTTGCTTTGTTTTCCTCCGTGCCTCTGTGAGGTAGTGAGTGACCCTGTGCCTCCCTTGTGCCCGCTTTGTGTTTGCTCTTGAGTTCACCGCAACTTGGTTGGTAAGTGTCACTGTTGATTTCTGTCTGTCTTTGTTCACTGGGATTTGTTGTGATGTTTGTGGCACTGCACAGAAAAATCTAGCTGAAAGGAGGTTTGGGAGAGGGATGGGGGGGTAGGGGTCTTTTGGGGCAGGGAAGGAGAGAGGGTTTCAGTGACGTGACATAACCATAACGTTGTCAGTCAAACTTTGGTGGAAGTAAAGCCGTTACAAAGAACAGAACGAAGGCCGTTTAAGGTTATTTTGTTTCTTGCCTTCTTTTCAGTGTGTACAGTTTGTAAGCCAAGCACACTGTCAGAGTCTGTGTGTATTTTGTTTGCTTACATGTTTGCCTTTCAGCAGGATTTTCTCAGCAGTGTCATGTCACCCTTAGTCTGTTTATGTTTTGCAAGTGAGATGATATGAGTAATGTTTTGGCAAGTAGTAATTTTTCTTTGTATGATTTGAAGTAAAGCATGTCCAATGGTTTGATTTGAAGTAACGCATGTCCAGTACATTGAATTTGAAGTAACGCATGTCCAGTACATTGAATTTGAAGTAACGCCTGTCCAGTACATTGAATTTGAAGTAAAGCATGTCCAGTGTGGATGCACAGGGAGGGAGAGTTTTAAAAAAGTGGACATTTATAAATATGAATGTGTGTGTGTGTTTGTGTGTGTGTGTGTGTGTGTGTGTGTGTGTGTGTGTGTGTGTGTGTGTGTGTGTGTGTGTGTGTGTGTGTGTGTGTGTGTGTGTGTGCATGCGCACGCATGCGTTTGTGCACATGTGTGTGTGTAAATTTCTGTACTGTGACCATATGTAAACCGAAAACCATACAGATGAACTGTTGGTTGTCAGAGTTTGGTGCATGTGAACATTGTGCATGTTCATGCATCAGTTGTGCATGACTTTTGTTTAGAAGGAAAGAACCAGACTGATTGGCACTGAGTTTCCAAAAGCCCTGCCTTGGTTCTGTCAGCCCCAGCATGCAGTTGCATTGTGTCAGCATCGTGAAAGAAGACATGTGATTAGATAAAAGAGGTCTTTGTTAGCACAATCAAGATGGCGTGATTTCTTCTTTTTCCTTTTTTTTTTTGAATTTGATTAAGTTCTGCCAAACTGGAAGTCTGCTGAGAATGAGTGATAGGCACGTATTTATAAAGACTGACATGCAACATCCTTGATCTCATGTTTTAAGAACCTTGATACTGCCCTCATGGTCAGCTGGGCTGTAAGTGCATGACCTGATTGTGTAGAAACAGCCAGCTGACGGTCAGAAGTCTTACATATGCGTATGTCCTACACATGCTCACAAACTAATGACACACACCTTCACCCCACCCAGCCCCTCATCTTTCCACCCCATACATATCAGCTTCCCACCTCCTTTTCTCATGACCTTTTTCATTTGTGAGCTTGGTCTTTTTTCCATGTTTATTATCCAGCACTCACAAGTTTCTACTTTTCTTTTTTCTGTTATATAAATGTACCAGCCTCAGTCTGTGTCTGTCTGATGTGTTTCTGCACTTAGCTGTTATATCTGTCTGTGTCTGTCTCACTTGGATCGGAACTGTCCTGCAGTCTGTGTCTGTCTCACTTGGATCGGAACTGTCCTGCAGTCTGTGTCTGTCTCACTTGGATCGGAACTGTCCTGCAGTCTGTGTCTGTCTGACACGGCTCTGAAATGTTCCATCAGTCTGTCTGTGAGTGACTGGCTCTGAACTGTCCTATCAGTCTGTGTCTGTGACTGACATGGCTCTGAACTGTCCCATCAGTCTGTGTCTGTGACTGACATGGCTCTGAACTGTCCTATCAGTCTGTGTCTGTGACTGACATGGCTCTGAACTGTCCCATCAGTCTGTGTCTGACATGGGTCTGAACTGTCCCATCAGTCTGTGACTGTGACTGACATGGCTCTGAACTGTCATATCAGTCTGTCTGTGACTGACATGGCTCTGAATTGTCCCATCAGTCTGTCTGTGATTGACATGGCCCTGAACTGTCCCATCAGTCTGTGTCTGTGACTGACATGGCTCTGAACTGTCCCATCAGTCTGTGACTGACATGGCTCTGAACTGTCCCGTCAGTCTGTGTCTGTGACTGACATGGCTCTGAACTGTCCATCAGTCTGTGTCTGTGACTGACATGGGTCTGAACTGTCCCATCAGTCTATGTGTGACTGACATGGCTCTGAACTGTCATATCAGTCTGTCTGTGATGACATGGCTCTGAACTGTCCCATGAGTCTGTCTGTGACTGACATGGCCCTGAACTGTCCCATCATTCTGTGTCTGTGACTGACATGGCTCTGAACTGTCCCATCAGTCTGTGACTGACTTGGCTCTGAACTGTCCTATCAGTCTGTGTCTGTGACTGACATGGCTCTGAACTGTCCTATCAGTCTGTGTCTGTGACTGACATGGGTCTGAACTGTCCCATCAGTCTGTGTGTGACTGACATGGCTCTGAACTGTCCTATCAGTCTGTGTCTGTGACTGACATGGCTCTGAACTGTCCTGTCAGTCTGTGTGTGTGACTGACATGGGTCTGAACTGTCCCATCAGTCTGTGTGTGACTGACATGGGTCTGAACTGTCCCATCAGTCTGTGTGTGACTGACATGGTCTGAACTGTCCTATCAGTCTGTGTCTGTGACTGACATGGGTCTGAACTGTCCCATCAGTCTGTGTGTGACTGACATGGGTCTGAACTGTCCCGTCAGTCTGTGTCTGTGACTTACATGGCTCTGAACTGTCCTGTCAGTCTGTGTGTGTAACTGACATGGCTCTGAACTGTCCTATCAGTCTGTGTGTGACTGACATGGCTCTGAACTGTCCCATCAGTCTGTGTCTGTGACTGACATGGCTCTGAACTGTCCCGTCAGTCTGTGTCTGTGACTGACATGGCTCTGAACTGTCCCTTCAGTCCGTGTCTGTCTGTCTGTCTTGTTATGTGGGTTTTCAAGCAGATGAGTTCAAGACGGTAACTGCCGTGTTGTTGTTTCTACTGCTGCTGCTACTTCTGCTGAAGCTGCTGACCCTGTCACTACTTCAGCTCCAATGCTGCAAGTTGGACAGACGTAAAGACCAGTGCATAGACATAGAGAGAGATTGAAGGGGGGATGAACATACAGTAGATACGTTAATTATCATCTTTACAAATATTTTTTTCATTTTCCCTTGGATTGAAGCTGGGTGGGAGAACTATAGAATGGGACTGATAGCATTAAATACCAGCAAAACATAAATGAGATCTTTTTGTTGTGGGCAACATGTATCATTTATTACAAAAAGATGTAATGATTAAATGTGGTTGAGAACATCAGAGACATTGACAACAAAGGAACACAAATGCTTTTGTTTTTATTCTTGTTTTTAAAGCATGAAAAATCAAATGTGAAAAAAAAGTACACATGGAATGCATGAGAATGATAACGATCAATTGTAGGTTTCTGTAGACAAAAATCCCCAACATGTAAGTAAACACTGGGTAGAAACAACAGAGCAGAAGGTATTGAAGGTGATGGAGAACATGAGAAAGAGCTCCAAGCGCTATGGAATGGGTTTGATCGTTTCTACTTCTTCCCCGCTTTGTGTTAGATTTCTCTGTGGGTAGACGACATGATGTGTCTAGAAATTCACACCATCATACGTGAGACTCAAACTATTGACATATATGGTGAAAATTCATTGTATTTGAACTGCTTGTTCAGTGTTTGTGGGAAATTTTGAAGGTTGGTTGGTTGGTGTTATCTGTTAGACTCGGATCTAACAGATTCCCCAACTAACTGTTTTTTCTGTTCGCTTGTGTGTGACTGACAGAACATGCAATGTAAGCATTCTACAGCAGACTCCTGGAAAAAAAAAAAAACTAGTGTAGACAATTTCCATCTGATGTCTTTATTTTTAATAGTTCTGAAGCAAATAAAAATTTGATTGCTATGTGCATGGATTGTGGACAAATATGTTTAGTCTTTGTAATTTTAGAAATGTACTAGTTTTGGGATCTTCACATTTCACTTAACACACACAGTTAGTAGTGTTTCTGACTTTTTAAAGTCTTTGCAGTTGGCAAGGTTATAAACAACAAGGGGAGTGGAGACACTGTTTCCCTTATGCAGTGTTCCTTGCCTGTGCCATTAACCAGGGACCTTTGCTGTTTGCAGTGCGGGCTGGCCGACTGCGGGACTGGGTGCTGGTGCTGTACGGCACGGACAGTCACCCACGGAAGAGTCCCATCACTGCACGCAACACCTTGGGGGGGCACTACAGCCAGGAGAGAGCCCACAGACGCTACCCCCATGATCACCACAACCCCTTCTTCAGGAACTTCAACAGCACCTACTTTCCTCCAACCACCACCACCACCACCACCACCACCTCCACCACCACCACACATGCCTACAACTACCCTCACCAGCAGCAGCAACGTGTGAAAGACTGGTGGACACTCGGAAGCAAGGGGCGCAGCCGGAACCCTTATGGCGGCGGCTCCAGTAAGAGTGATTGGGGCTCAATTTGGGAGCCCTTGCATCATGCACGCCTGAAGCATAAGCACGCCGACCCTGCTGCTCACACGTGTGTGTACCAAACGCTAGACAAAAAGTCCAACTTATCATCTTCCTCTTCCTCCTCCTCCTCCTCCTCTTCCTCCTCGTACTCCTCAGGCGCCCAGTACCCAAGAAATGCAAGGCCCAAACTAACCGAAGGCAAGCTTCCTTAATCTCTCATTGTAGATGTTTTGGGTGTCTTCCTTTCTCCTTACTTTCTGTTGCCCTCCTCTCCTTGGTCGTCGGCTCATTGCCTTACTTTGTGTTGTCCTCCTATTGGTTCTGTTTGCTCCTGGGCGTTTCCCTCCCAGTGCACTGGCTGTTGGTAGAGAGTGATCTCTGTGCTCTTGTGCCCGCTGAGTGATGGTAGAACTCTTTGTGATACTTTTGTGAACTAGACACAGTGGCCTTCATCATCTTTTCCTGTGGCTGTTTCTGCATTCCTTGGGGGGTTCAGCACGGCAGGTCAAATTTAGTTCTTTCTCATAGTTTGTCATCTCATGGTAGTGATTGCGTGCATGCTGTGCATCATCTGCAGACAACGCTAGAACAAGGAGATAGATAGATTACGCTTTTTGTCCAAGGAATTGTTCTGTGGTAAAGAAAACGACACTGAGAATACCTTGAGCAACAAGGAGAATGGTACTCTGTGATTGCAGTGCATTGACCTAATACACTGTAAGTTTCTAGCGTAGTTCCAGATGGCCTGTATCCATTGCACTTCAGGTAATTTGTTCTGTCAGCCTTGGAAGGTGATGAATTCACATTGGAGAGACACTTCAAGGGGAGTAGCATGCATGGGATTTGGTCTATGGTCTTACCTGACCATGGAGCTTGCAGCTGTCTGTTTAGGAGCACAAGGAGAGAATCAAAGATTTCTATTACTATGTCTGTTGAACATTTGAGTGACGTGTTTCTAGTCTATGAATTCTGCACCAGCACTAAGTGGTGTGTTGTGGTTGCATTGGTAACCCTTCTTATTGTCTGTAAAGGTTTTACTCTTTATCGTGCATTCTGAGGGGAGCTAATCTGCTGAAAATAACTCAGTTTCATAGAGAATGCGTCCCTTTTCTTTTCTGTTTTTTTCTTTCTTTGTTTTCTTTTTTTTCTGTATTATTTTGAGTATCTGTTTTCATGAAGTTGAAGCACCGTTTTCTGTGCATGTGGCTGACGGCTTTCAAGTTCATACACAAAACATCATTGCATTAACAGAAGAAGATCACGTGTTCTTGCTTTCCAAACTTCTGGACTTGCTGTA
Source organism: Conus betulinus (assembly GCA_016801955.1). Lineage (NCBI taxonomy): Eukaryota > Metazoa > Mollusca > Gastropoda > Neogastropoda > Conidae > Conus > Conus betulinus. The sequence continues at coordinate 26,563 of JADBJO010001656.1, forward strand.
AATGGTCGCATGTCTCATCTTTTGCTGTAGTTCCTTGTGTTTTTTTTTGGGCTTTTTTTTTCTTTCTTTCTTTTCTGCTGAATTGTGCTTGGCAGTTTTGGCTTGCTTTCATGATTTTTCATGTCAGTCTAACCATTTTTGTTGTGCCTGTGCATCCCTGCTTTCTCTTGTTGAGTTCTCTGTCCACATCATGTCTGTGCCTGCAACACCCTCTCCCAGCAAGACCCAGACCCTGTGTCAGTTCAACCCTTTTTGTTGTGCCACCACATCCTGCTTTGTCTTGTTCAGTTTTCTTGTCAGGAGACATGTCAGTGCCCTTAACACCCTTACCCATCCAAGTCCAAACCTACTGAGATTGCCTACCAGCATTATGCCCCAGTGCTGCTGACTTGGAAGAAGTGTTTCCCTCCCCTCAGTCTGCTGTGTTTCGACTCGCCTAGTGTGATTTGTCCTTCAAAGATGTAGATGGAGATCTCTCTCTTCTCCACTTCTGTCCTCTGCACCCCTCTCCCAGGCTTACTCCGTCCCTACCCGGTTTTCCCTCGTACAACCTGATGAGGGAGAATGTACGTAGCAGTTGGTATGAGCATGCCCCAAGCCTGCCGCTTGCTGTCCTTCACTAACTGATACCTCCCCCCCCCCCCTGCAGAGTGTGCTTGCCTCACTCCCCCTGTCATGGGAACTGGCTGCATGTGCATCCTCCTGTGGCCTGACTGTCCATGCAGCACACAGTACTCTGAACCCACCTGGATCCAGTGCATGAGCCAAGCTTGCCAGTTCTTTGCTCACCAACTGGAATGAAAATTAATAGTCATGCTTGGAGTTGGTGGGACCTGTGTCTTCCTGTGGACGTGTTGTGTGTGATGTCCTTCCTCATGAAGAAATCTATGTTGAGAATCAATGTTCAGGCCTGAAAATTGTGTGAGAACTTTTTTTTTTTTTTTTTTTTTTTTTTTTTTTTTTTTTTTTTTTTTTTTTCATTTTTTTTTACAGGGCCTGATAGTACTTTTTAGATTGTGTGGCCTTGAAAAAGACTCATGGATTTTGTCAAGCACTTTTCCATGCAATGGTTCTGTTTTCAAGGTAGGACTTTTTTCTTTTTTTCTTACCTGCCCCCTAGACAAGTATGCTGCCAGCCTCCAGGCAAAGCCACTTGCCTCTCGATAAGCGATAATTTTTAAATTCAGTTAAGTATTGAATTGTAAAGAAACAGCAAAACACAGTACTCAGACGCGCGTGGTTTCTTTTGCTGAAGGTCACATGAATCCACTTGGTTCTGTGCCCAAAGGTCAGGGTTCACTGTCAAAGTTCTAGTGACAGGGGTGCCACCTTTCAGGCTCATCATACTGGGAGTCTGGTTGCAAAAAAAAAAAAAAAAATCTGAAAATAGTCCTACAGTATACTTTTCCATTCAGGCCTTGAAAATCCATCAGCAGGGTGGGGGGGGGGGGGGGGGGTTGCTTTTTTTGTGGCTCTGGTGGTAATACTTCTCAGGCTCATGCCAGAAATCCAACACAGGTAAAATAAAAATTCTGAAAAGTGCTTTTTGATGGAGTCATCGATAGTTGGCAAACTGCTTTCAACAGTATTCTTTGAGGGCTCAGTTTACCTCAGTTTAAACAACGGAACAGCTCAGAAGAAAGTTGTTTTGTCAGTCACAAACATAATGGATTTCAAGAACATCAGGATCACTCAGATCAGTCAAAACTATTTCCAGAACTCTATTTGCTGTGTGGTTCAGTGTGCTGTGTGGTTCAGTATGATGGCAGATAAGGACGGTGTTGAGAAACTAAATGAATGAGACTGAAGATATTTCAGCGCTTGAGATGACCCTGAGAAAGAAGCGGGAGTGGCCTTGGGTTCATGGGTATAGTGATCAAAAGACAAAAAAAAATATTTTGAATAAGAAAATCGTGCATATTATTGTCCCCATACCCTCACCCCATCCCTCCCCGACATTTACAGATATGGAAGATAGAAGACAGACGGACGTTTGTATACTCACACACACACACACACACACACACACACACACACACACACACACACACACACACACACACACACACACTCTCTCTCTCTCTCTCTCTCGCTCGCTCTTTCTCTCTCTCTCTCTCACACTCAAACTTTGTTTTACACAGATTGGCTCACATGCTCCAACAATACCACATAGGATTATAGCTCTGGTGTCATAAATATCCTGTTTTTTTTTTTTAGGTAGATCATCATTTTGAGAAGGCATAGAAGAGAGACAACTTTCATATCTGTACAATGCTGCTCCCGTGCTTTGGAAGACCTTTTTCAGTTTAATCACTGTCTGCCATTTGTCACTGAGTGACCAAAACTTAAACCTGTATGCTTCATTTTGATAGGCAAAATGCCTTCTGACTTGGCCAGTGATCTGGTGCAGTATTATGGTGTTGATATTATAAGCAATAATTCAACATGTTAGTTTTGGAAAGTGAAACTCAGGCTGTGGTGATGATTATCCCATGTGAGCAAAATGTATTTTAGCAACAGAAATTTGCAAACTACTGGGCCCAGCTAGGAGGATGGGTTGCATCATTTTGCCCGATACAAGTGTCCCCCCCCACCCCCCCCCCCCTTGCCCCAGGCATTCATGCAGCTGTTACTGTCCTTCTGTGCTATTTTAAAATTCCATCACTGACAAACACACATGCTTGATTAGGATGAAAGGAAATTGTTCTTACCATGTTATGTCTGTCTGGCTAGTCAGTCAAAATTGTGGAGGATTTTTAAAAGTTCAACTTTACACGGTCTCACAGTATAATAATGAACTGTTACAAGAAATTTTTACTCAGAACAATTTTGATGTATCTGGGCGATGATTCAACAGACTTTAAAGAATTATGTGAGCAGAGTTTTTCAAGGATTGTACATCTGTGTCATGGAGACAGACAAGTCTGCTATACTGATTCACTGAAAAATATTTCTTTTAAAGCATTGAAAAGGGGTTAACTGGGTATCTGATGAATTCACACCCAAGGAGACAAATATGAGAAACTGTATAATAGTATGGGTAGATACGACAATGAAGAAACAGAACAAAATTGCTACTGCCTGAATATATTCAGAGCAAAAAAGTGGTTAGAATTTAGCTGAGTTTGGAGAATGTTGTGTTGGAATAGTCCAGAACGTGGTATCATTTTAAAGTTAATCACAGGACTGCCTTCAGTTTATTAACGTGCTTCTGTGTACAATGTTGTCATAGGACACTGTGAACCATTCAATCTGACATAGAGTGTTCTTGAAGGTTTATCATACAACAGTATGTCTGGACAGAAAATGTGAATTCTTTTTCCACACAGGATGGCCTGTCCCCAGTAGAAGAACATGCCAGGGGGATGAGTATGTCTTGGCAGACCATATATCATGCACGCAACCACAGAAGAATTTAGCAGGAAAAGGGTGAATATGCTGCTGTTACTGAACAAGAACTCTGTGCTGTTGCAAAGAACAATAACTCTGTGCTGTTGCAAAGAACAGTAATTCTGTCCTGTTGCAAAGAACAGTAATTCTGTCCCTGTTGCAAAGAACAATAATTCTGTGCTTTTGCAAAGACCAAAAATTATGTCCTGTTGCAAAGAACAATAGTTCTGCCCTGATGCAAAGAACAATAATTCTGTGCTGTTGCACAGAACAATAATTCTGTCCTGTTGCAAAATACCTTGCCAAAAGATGCATTGGAGTAGGCCTGTGGAAACTGGATGTCCGGTCAGTTGACGCTGTCTCTGGGCAAGGTGTCACCTGTGTTCAGCCATCTTCATTGAGGATGGAGTGATGCGTGGTTCATGTCCTCCTCTCTCTGTTACTCTTCCTGTGTGTTTGTTCCTTGTTACCTGCTTTGTTGTTCACATGCTTTGGAAAATACTCATGTTGTCTTTCAATTTTGACTGCTGCTATCTTTGTTGGAGTTGGATGATGTGTTGTTTGCCAGGAGATGTCAAATAAAACAGTGTAGGGTTTGGGTTTTTTTTCCTGTGCCGGGGTACATTGTTGTTGTATGGTGTGTGGTGATCACTAAGTGTTGGCTGTAGATTGTGTGCTCCTTTATTTGTTTGTTGTTGTGCCTTGTAAACCTGTTGTACAGAGCCTGGTGATGTTTCATACTTCTACTGAATAGTGACCTTCAGAAATGTACAGTAATAATGATATTTTTCAGACAGGTGATAGTTTGTAACGACTGAAAGATGTCACTGGTGGTTAGTGGACCCAGGAGGGACATGGGAAGAGAGAGCAGGGCTGACAATGAAGACACATAACGCTTACCAACACTCTTCCTCTCTGCAGTTTGTTTTGCAGTCGCGTGGCTCCATCCAGGCAATCGTTGTCTCTGGCAAGGTGCCTTTACCAGGCATCCTCCTCCACTTCCCACTGTTTGCTTATGAAGCTGGACCAGCGAGCGCCAGAGGCAGGCCTGCCAGTTGTCCCAAGCCTACAGAAAGAAGCTCTTGAGAGTGAACCAGCAGGACAATGTCCATCAGGCAGAGTTCCCAGTGCAGACACACATGCCCAGTGTGTGGCCAGGTGACATCATCATCCAAACATCGGGTGAATGCCTTTCAAAGGACGTTGCTCAGCTGTGCAACATGTCAGATGAATACCTCCCTCAGGGAATATCAATGTTAGAGAAACGTCTTCCACAGGGAATTGGCCTTCTGTTTGCGTGCCAGATGAACACCTTCCTAGGGGAATATGAAATTCAGATGAACACCTTCCCCAGAAAATATGAAAGTCAGATAAACAGCTTCTGTGGGGAATTGGCCATCTGTATGAATGTCAGATGAACACCTTCCTCGGGGAATGTGAATGTGTCAGAGAACGTCTTCCGCAGAGAACTGGCATCAGTATGAATGTCAGATTAACACCTTCATCAGAGAATTGGCCATCTCTATGAATATCAGATGACCACCTTTTTCAGGGAATGTGAAATCTAGAGGAACGGCTTCCTCAGAGAATTAGCCAGCCAGCTGTAGGATGTCAGATGACACCTTCCTTTATTTGTTTGTTGGGAGTAGCCGTTTCTCTATGAATATCAGAAATGGTGATTTTTCAGACAGTTTGTCCACAGAGACTGGTGGTTAGTGGACCCAGCTGTAGGAATGTCAGCTTGACACCTTCTCTCTCAGCAGTTGTTTTGAGTCGCGTGGCTCCATCCAGGCAATCGTTGTCTCTGGCAAGGTGCCTTTACCAGGCATCCTCCTCCACTTCCCACTGTTTGCTTATGAAGCTGGACCAGCGAGCGCCAGCAGGCCTGCCAGTTGTCCCAAGGAAAAAGAAGCTCTTGAGAGTGAACCAGCAGGACAATGTCCATCAGGCAGAGTTCCCAGTGCAGCCATGCCCAGTGTGGCCAGGTGACATGTCGGGTGAATGCCTTTCAAAGGACGTTGCTCAGCTGTGCAACATGTCAGATGAATATTGGAATATCAATGTTAGAGAAACGTCTTCCACAGGGAATTGGCCTTCTGTTTGCGTGCCAGATGAACACCTTCCTAGGGGAATATGAAATTCAGATGAACACCTTCCCCAGAAAATATGAAAGTCAGATAAACAGCTTCTGTGGGGAATTGGCCATCTGTATGAATGTCAGATGAACACCTTCCTCGGGGATGTGAATGTCAGAGGAACGTCTTCCGCAGAGAACTGGCCATCAGTATGAATGTCAGATTAACACCTTCCTCAGAGAATTGGCCATCTCTATGAATATCAGATGACCACCTTTTTCAGGGAATGTGAAATCTAGAGGAACGGCTTCCTCAGAGAATTTAGCCAGCTGTAGGAATGTCAGATGGACACCTTCATTGGGGAGTAGGCCGTCTCTATGAATATCAGGTGACACCTTCCACAGAGAATTGGCCAGCTGTAGGAATGTCAGTTGACCACCTTCTTCAGAGAATTGCCAGCTGTAGGAATGTCAGGAATGCCTTTCAGAGGAATTGGCCAGCTGTAGGAATGTGGCCCTCAGGGAATTGGCCAGCTGTAGGAATGTCAGATGACCACCTTCCTCAGGGAATTGGCCAGCTGTAGGAATGTCAGATGAATGCCTTTCTCAGGGGATTGGCCAGCTGTAGGAATGTCAGATGACCACCTTCCTCAGGGAATTGGCCAGCTGTAGGAATGTCAGATGAATGCCTTTCTCAGGGATTGGCCAGCTGTAGGAATGTCAGATGACCACCTTCCTCAGGGGGAATTGGCCAGCTGTAGCTGTAGGAGTATCAGATGAACGCCTTTCTCAGGGAATTGGCCAGCTGTAGGAATGTCAGATGAATACCTTCCTCAGGGAATTGGCCAGCTGTAGGAATGTCAGATAAATGCCTTCCTCAGAGAACTGGCCAGCTGTGGGAATGTCAGATGACCACCTTCCTCAGGGAATTGGCCAGCTTTAGGAATGTCAGATGACCACCTTCCTCCTCAGGGAAGCTGTAGGAATGTCAGTTGAACGCCTTCCTCAGGGAATTGTCCAGCTGTGGGAATGTCAGATGACCACCTTCCTCAGGGAATTGGCCAGCTGTCAGGGACCACCTTCCTCATGGCCACCTTCCTCAGGGAATTGGCCAGCTGTAGGAATGTCAGTTGAACGCCTTCTCAGGGAATTGGCCAGCTGTGGGAATGTCAGATGACCACCTTCCTCAGGGAATTGTACAGCTGTAGGAATGTCAGTTGAACGCCTTCCTCAGGGAATTGGCCAGCTGTAGGAATGTCCGATGAATAGCTTCCTCAGAGAACTGGCCAGCTGTAGGAATGTCAGTTGACCACCTTCCCCAGGGAAGTGGCCAGCTGTAGGAATGTCAGATTAACATCTGCAGGAAACTGGCTATAGTGATACAAATTTCAGATGGATGCCTCCCAAACTTAACAGGTTAGCTCTAAGAATGTCAGATGAACACCTCTTCTGAGGGAACTGGTCTGCTTACAAGTCAGATGAACGCCTTATAATAAGGGAATTGGTCATCTGTAAGAATGTCAGATGAATACCTTCCAAAGGGAATTGATCTGCAGTACAAATGTCAGATGAACGCTCCCAGACTGAATTGGTCTGCTATGAGAATTTCGAAGGAACGCCTCCTGCAGGGAGGAATATCAGATAAACAGCCTAAGGGAATCAGTCAGCAATGAGAATTTCTCCTGATGTTTCCCTAAGTGAATGGGTCAGCCGTAAGATTGTCAGATGAATTCCTCCCAAAGTGAACTGGTCAGTTTTAAGAATGTCAGACGAACACCTGACGGGAATTGCTTAGCCCCAAGAAAATCAGGGGAGGGCTTCCTTGAGTGATGGGTCATCTGTAAGATGGCCAGACAAAGACTTCCCTGAGGCAGTTGGTCATCTGTAATTAAAAGTTTCAAAAATGAAGGACTAAGGGAATTGGTCAACTAAGAATGTCAGATGACTTGCCTCCGTAAGTAAATCATTCAGCTTTTAGAACGGCAGATTAGTGTTCCCCTGAGTGAAATTGGTCAGCTTTAAGAGTGTCAGATGAATAACTCTTAAAAGAAAAGGTCGGCTCTATGAATCTGAGCTTAACACTTCGTCAAAAACATTGGTCAGCTTTAAGAATGTGAGATTAACACCTCCGTAAGTGAACTAAAAAATATCAGTTGCAAAATGGAGGGACTGATGGCGGAGAATGAAGCAAATTTAGAAAGAGTGGGGGTTAGTTGCCGCCAAGGACACTGACAAACAAAAGTACAGGACAAGACACGATGCATTTCGACCTCTTGGGTCTTCTTCAAGCAAAAAAAAAATAGATCACATTTAACATTTAGGACAGTACAAACAAAGAACGAACGAAGAGAGACTTATCAGATGTCCATGTGGTGTGCTGTGAAGAATGGCTGACAGAAGGAAATGAAAGAGGGGATTATGGGAGAGGAAAAGGGGGGGGGGGGGGGGGTTGCATGGAGGGAGGGGATGAGTGAGGCGATGGGGTTGTGTGGTTAGTTTAGTGGAGTGGTGTGGTACATGTGACGGTTGTGGTTAAGATGGATTGATAATAATGCTAAAGGGGGGGAGGAGTTTGAGATATACACCCCCCCCCCCCCTTAGCATTAACACCTCTTGGAGGGAGTTAATCAAAGTTTAAGAATGTTGGACCTCCTTGAGTGTATTGATCAGGTTTTAGAATGTCAGATTAACACCTCCTTCAGTGAATTAATCTGTCGGGTTTAAGAATGTCAGATTAACACCTCCTTCAGTGAATTAATCTGTCGGGTTTAAAAATGTCAGATTAACACTCCTTCAGTGAATTAATCAGGTTTTACAATGTCAGATTAACACCTTTAGTGTATGTATCAGGTTTGAGAGTGTCAGATTAACACCTCCGTGAGTGAATTAATCAGGTTTAAGAATGTCAGAAAACCTCCCGCAGTAAACTGGTCAACTGGATGATGTCAGATAAAGGGCTTCCTAAAGGAACTACTTGGCTTTCAAAAGATCAAATAAATGCCTTCCAAGGGAATACGGTCAGGTAAATGTCTTCCAAAGGAATACTAATGTCAGATAAATGACTTCAAGGGAATACTAATTTCAGATAAATGCCTTCCAAAGGAAAACTTATATCAGATAAATGCCTTCAAGGGAATACTAATCTCAGATAAATGTCTTCCAAAGAAATACTAATGTCCGATAAATGCCTTCCAAGGAATACTAATGTCAGATAAATGTCTTCCAAAGGAATTCTTATGCCAGATAAATGACTTCCAAGGGAATACTAATGTCAGATAAATGCCTTCCAAAGGAATGCTTATGTCAGATAAATGCCTTCCAAGGGAATACTAATGTCAGATAAATGCCTTCCAAAGGAATACTTACTTATGTCAGATAAATGCCTTCCAAGGGAATACTAATGTCCGATAAATGCCTTCCAAAGGAATACTTACGTCAGATAAATGCCTTCCAAAGGAATACTAATGTCCGATAAATGCCTTCCAAAGGAATACTAATGTCAGATAAATGTCTTCCAAAGGAATTCTTATGCCAGATAAATGCCTTCCAAGGGAATGCTAATGTCAGATAAATGCCTTCCAAAGGAATACTTATGTCAGATAAATGTCTTTGAGAGGAATACTTATGTCAGATAAATGCCTTCAAAGGAATACTAATGTCAGATAAATGCCTTCCAGAGGAATACTTGTGTCAGATAAATGCCTTCCAAGGGAATACTAATGTCAGATAAATGCCTTCCAAGGAATACTAATGTCAGATAAATACCTGCCAAAGGAATACTTATGTCAGATAAATGTCTTCCAAGGGAATACTAATGCCAGATAAATGCCTTCCAAAGGAATACTAATGTCAGATAAATGCCTTCCAGAGGAATACTTGTGTCAGATAAATGCCTTCCAAGGGAATACTAATGTCAGATAAATGCCTTCCAAGGGAATACTAATGTCAGATAAATACCTGCCAAAGGAATACTTGTCAGATAAATGTCTTCCAAGGGAATACTTATGTCAGATAAATGCCTTCCAAAGGAATACTAATGTCAGATTAATGCCTTCCAAAGGAATACTAATGCCAGATAAATGCCTTCCAAAGGAATACTTATGTCCGATAAATGCCTTCCAAGGGTATACTTATGTCTGATAAATGTTTTCCAAAGGAATACTTATGTCAGATAAATGCCTTCCAAAGGAATACTTATGTCAGATAGATGCCTTCCAAAGTGACTTGGCTGAAGAATGTCAGATGAAGACCACTGGAAGAGAACTGCTGTGCTAATGACTGTCAGACCAATGTGACAACAAGTCAGGCATCTGTACAAGCCTTGGTGGGTGAACTGCAGGCTAAAGTCTGCTGCTAACATGATCAGAGGACAGGTTTCAGAGAGTGTGTTGATGGTTGTCATGTGGAGATGAAGTATCGGTCGGTCGGCTGCTTGGGAGTCGCACGCTCAGAACAGCTCAGAGGTTTGATGCATTCTCAGAAGGAGTTTGGTTGTGTGTGAAGAGATTCATAGATAGGGAACCAACTTGTAGCTACTACTAGAGCATGAACAGGCAACAGTTTCTGTTGAAGTCCAAAGAGTCCTATGCCAGGCCGCTGTGTGTGGTCACCAAACTTGAAGAGGACTGGGTTTGGGGGTCATCTGTGGTTCACTGGCTGTGTAGTCTCACACACTTTGCAGTCGTCACCATACAGACATCGTATAGTCGTCTCCTGGAGCATAGAACTCGTAACCTGTACACACTTGCATGATTGCCTACACACAGATATGCAAACATACAAGCTTGTACACACACACACACACACACACACACACACACACATGCATATGCAGGCACACACGCAGGCCTGCATGCATACATACATGAGTGCAAATGCATCATACACACACACACATATGCATGCACACACACAGGCCTGCACGTATACACACGTGTACGGACTGACACAAACAGAGAGAGGGGAGAGAGACACACACATATACACATGCACACACACACTGTGCATGCACAATGCATGCATGCACATAGAATACTTAAGCACATGCACATATACATTCACACATATGGGCATCTGCACACACGTCTATGCGCACGCACATACATCACAAATGAAAAGGACATAGCAAATCAAGATGGTGCAGATCACTGAGAGAAGAGAGAAAAGACACTGAAATATTGTGAACCTGTTAAAGTTATGTCTGCCCAAAGAAATTCAGGGTAGGAATGATGCTGTTTTTATCTACCTGAGATAATGCAGTTTTTTTTGTGTGTGTTACGTGTGTGTATCCTAAAGAAAATGTGTATGTTATTTTACACTGTATATACATGCAAGTTATTGAAATGGAATTATTCATATGTGTGTGATAGAAGAGAGAGGGTCAGGGTGGTATAAAACCAAATGTATGGAAATGGAAAGGTGTGGATCATTTAGCATAGCACATCACCTGTTCAAAGAGGAAGGTACTGTCAGAATGAAATGCAAATTGTAAAAAAAAAAAAAAAAAAAAAAAAGGATAAGAAAGGAAAAAGGCAAGTGCTTCAGATGAAATTTGAAATCTTGGACTCGCATCTGTCGTAAGGTGAGTTTGAAAACTGAGAAATTCAAACTATCTTTTTATTTTAAACTTAGTTTATGTGTTTATTTACTTTTTTTTTCTTATTGGTTTCTTCATGTGTTTATCCATGTGTGTACTTGTTTACTTTTTTTTAAACTGTTTTTAGTGCACATTTACATAAAGTTTAAAGTTTAAGTGAATAAAGGTAATATTTGACTTTCTGTGTTTAGTGTGTGTGGGGAGTTTGTTTATGTTTGAAGGTTGCTTCCCCCCCCCCCCCCCCCCCCCCCCCCTTTTTTTTTTTTTTTCTGATGCTTTGATTAATGTACATGCCATTTACATCAGCGGAAATGTCAGCATTTTTTCTAGTCCATTTGGGCTATATAGATGCAACTTGATTTTAACCATACTCTTTGATTTATTTATATTTGATGTGTTTTGTTGTTTTTTTTTTTTTTTTAGGTAAGCAAGTGTTTTTTTCTTTCAGTAGAAGTAGCCCTTTATTTTTGATAAGTGTGTGTGTGTGTGTGTGTGTGTGTGCACGCGCACATTTCAGTGGGTGGAAATGGGGGAATGGAAGGTGGGGGGTGGCATAATTTCCATTTGAATTGACTTATGACAAGGTTTTGGTTCTGTGAGGATATCTTGTATTCTGTATCACTGAAGAAACATTATGTGTTACTTTGTTAGCAATATATGAAATCGGTTTGTGTATGTATGTATGTGTATGTGCTTTGGAGACAGTGAGAAACCAGTGTTCATGTGTACACTTCACAGTACTGTTAGTACTTACTGGTATTACTATTAGTCCTGTCTCACTCTCGCTCTCTCTCTGTATGTTTATGTGTGTGTGTCTCTCTCTCACACACACACACACACACACACACACACACACACACACATGAATGTATGCACGCGCCCACACACACACACACACACACACACACACACACACACACACACACACACACACATGCATATATGCTCATGCGCACACACGCATACACACACACACACACACATGCACACACACACACACACACACTCACATATATGTTTGTATTTTTGTGTTTGAGGAACAAGTGATTGTAACTTGCAACTGAGTCATTTGATCTTCAACATATCGAAGTATGGAGAGGGGGGGGGGGGGGGGGGAGAAGGTAATGTGGGGAGGGGAGAGAAAGAAAAAACGGAAGAGGTTTAGAAGACTTGCCGCAAAGACTAGTGTATTAAACTGTAAATAGACATAGTGATTCAGAATGTCATGTTCTGTATATATGACGAAGATGATAAATCAGAAACTCGAGCATGTCATGCTGAAATCCCTTTTCAATAAAGGTTTTGCCAGAAGCATTACAGAATACTGGTTTTGTAAGACATATATATATGTTATTTAAGGTCACTGTTTCTATTTCAAGAGTTTTTTCCTAGTAAAGTTTGATGTTGGAAAGAAAATCATCAGCCACAGCATAGTATTATCATGATTTGGTTTGTCGTAGACAGTATGTTGCATCCTGTATTGATTTTTTCATAAAATAATTGTGGTCGAAATAGCTTCATGATAAAGATATCAGTGAAAACTGAACTAGATAAAATTGGGAAAAAAAAAAACCTGAGAAGAGGGAAAAAAAAGATTTAATGGTACTCTTTGAGAAAAAAAAAGGACTCGTAACAATTACTTTCATTTATTAGGCTCTTTATTCGTGCTTTTGAAAAATTGTAGGTAATAACTCCTTCACTGTACCATTCCAGAGATTTTTTTTTGCGCCAGAACGTACATTCTGTATGTGGAAGGGACAGTGCTTTCTGCCAGTTTTGGAGTTTTCCCCCTTGAGTTGGGTTTCCCCTTGAAGCTGGCTAGTAAATAATTATGTCATCACCCCGAAAATTTTTCTGGGTTACAGGCATGCCAAATGCATGTTCCACAGGAAATTTAAGGGTTTGGGCACTGAAGGGGTTAATGTGATCATTTACTTCAAATTCATTGATTTGGAAGAAAATATATCTATCAGTTCATGGAATTGTTATTTTTCTAGTTCACAGGTATGCTTTCTGGGTTTGGGTGGGCACTGAAGGGGATTGAAGTGATCATTTACTTGGAATTTATTTATTTGCATATATTTCTATCCGTTCATGGATTTTTTTTTTTTTTTTTTTTTTTTGTATTTATAACAGGTGAGCTTAAGGACTGGACCCTGGTGGTGACAGGCACAGAGAAACACCCACTGAAGCAGAATGTGTCCACGCAGTCCGCCCCAGCAGGCACACCTTCACCTGCGCCGGCGTGACCCTCAACGGCATCTGCACAGGTCTGTTGCTGCTGTGTTGTCTGTTGTCCTCCCCCTTGCCGTTGTTCCTCCTCCCACATTCGGCGATCAGGTCACTGTGCTGGTGATGGTGACGGTGAAGGCTCCTGCAGGCCTCAACAGTCAGGGCACTGGCGGTGCTCAGACATTGCTCAGAAGGAAACCGGAACTCCAGACATGCTGTCTTTGTGGTCTGTCTTCACGCCAAACAGAGATTCAGCTAGTGTTGTGGCATGTCCTAGTGGTGCTGACACTGGAAGTGGTTACATACATGTGCGTGAGGAGGTGGTGGTGCTGGTCATTAAACTTCTTGTCTCATTGACAAGAGTGCAGTCACATGCTCACACACATGCACATGCATGCATGCACACCCATACGTATATGCACGCGCGCACACATACGCATGCACACACACACGCACGCACGCACACACACACATGCACACACACACACACACACACACACACACACACACACACACACACACACACACACACACACACACACACACACACACACACACACACACACACACACACACATACACACACACACACACACACACACACACGCACATGCACACACATACACACACACACACACACACACACACACATGTACCACATGCATGCAGTGTTGCAGATCTTTTTTCTTGTAAGGTAGGGGGTATTCATACCCCATTGAGAGAGGATACAGAGTTTGGTTGAATGAGTTGATATTCATAAGGTTGTTTCACCTCGCAATGACTGCCACATTCCACAGAGAACGCTCAGAAAGTGTGTGGTCTCCCTGTAAATGTTGTATGATTATGCTTTCCTAGACTGTCTGCTTCTGCTGTCTAAACTTTCCCAGAACTAACTCTGGTATCCATTTACCACTGCGTGAACACCGAGATTTCCAAGCTGAAAAAGTCCAACACTTTGGGTGGTTTCAACTGTTGAATATCAGCCCCACATGCTTAGCACTCCAACTGTTAAGACTTGGGCCTCCATGGGAAAGCATTTTGTTAAAAAAAGATGCTGTCTTGTGTCACATCACAGCAGTTTCCATGCACTGCACCTAGCACTGGTCCGGTGAAGGCCCCCAGTCTCTGCCTGAATAATGATTTTGCCGTTGATTGGAAGCTATGTCTACATCATGACCATTTATCTGCAAAGGCTTTCCACCCACATTTTTTACCCTTTTTTGGGAAGGGGGTGGGGGGAGGAGGAGGGGTTGGAAAGGGAAGAGATTTAGGCAGTGTCAGTGACATGAAGACCATTATCCATTCTTTTTTCACATTCCTCAGCATCCACTGGAAAAATTAACCTTTAGTGAGATTCTAGCGTATGCTAACTTTTTAATTCTGACCATTTTTAATCCAGGCATTTAGGTAGATGTGTAATGTTTGTGTGGATGCTGTCTAAATGGGACACCAGTACATACTTTCTTTGCATTGGGGGTGGGGGGGGAGTGCATGTGTGTGTGTGATCCACTGAAAGTTATGAATACCATACATACCTAAGTTACTAATGTATCCAGCTATTATGTCTCCTGTAACAATCTCTGCACACAATGCGCTATCCAAGCAGAAGATCCAGATCTAGATTCAGATGTTTTCCTGCAACAACAACTACAGCAAAGCTAAAGTCTCTAAGTATTATCCAGTTTTCTGTTGACATGTAGGACTGTTCACAACAAACTCTGCCTGCCTGTTGGATTGCGCTGACATGTAGGACTGTTCACAACAAACTCTGCCTGTTGGATTGTGCTGACATGTTGGACTGTTCACAACAAACTCTGCCTGTTGGATTGTGCTGACAACTCTGCCTGTTGGACTGTTCACAACAACAAACTCTGCCTGTTGGATTGCGCTGACATGTAGGACTGTTCACAACAAACTCTGCCTGTTGGATTGCGCTGACATGTTGGACTGTTCACAACAAACTCTGCCTGTTGGATTGTGCTGACATGTTGGACTGTTCACAACAAACTCTGCCTGTTGGATTGCGCTGACATGTAGGACTGTTCACAACAAACTCTGCCTGTTGGATTGTGCTGACATGTAGACTGTTCACAACAACTCTGCCTGTTGGATTGCGCTGACATGTAGGACTGTTCACAACAAACTCTGCCTGTTGGATTGTGCTGACATGTTAGATTGCGCTGACAGGTTGGACTGTTCACACAACAAACTCTGCCTGTTGGATTGTGCTGACATGTTGGACTTTCCCTGTGGTCAGACAGACGGTGTCGTACTGGAGAGGTCATCAGAATGCCCCTGAAGCTGGGACTGTTCTGCTGTCTCCATTGCTCCTTGGTGACCCATGTCTATCATGTTCAGTGGTCTGTTTAGAACGCTGGTGGGATCTGATTGAAAGCGGCTGTTCTGGGAGGTGTGGAACTGGAGGCCTTTAGGTGATAGTCATAATCCTAAGGACCCCACCTTGAGACACTTTTCTCGGAGTGTGTTCTATTTCAGAGTGTTACGTGTATTCAAGAGTGAAATTCTGTCAACTCACAGCTCTGAACGGACAGCCAGTCAGCGACAAAGTGGTCACTTGTGACAAAATGACAAATCGCAGCCAGGTCTTCTTTGTTTGTATGTCCATGACAATTGAATGCCTCCCAACCCAGGAAGTAGGTGATCATCTGTTATCTGTCTTCCTCTTCAAAACATGGTTGTCTGTTTGTTCACCACAAAGCAAGATGGACAATCTTTCACCCAGATGTGTACAATATGAGAATATGTAGGTCACTTCAACCACTGTTATGCAAGAAAGAAAAGATGACTCATAATTTTGGAGTTTGTTCATAGTCACAAAACATGTGGAGTGTGTTTTGTGACATTATAACCATTTTGGTGACTGCCTTGATGTTTTATTAACCTGCCTTGATACTATGTTATTTTGTGTGTCAGTTTCTCCAAAGCCCAAGCATTGCTTTCAGTTTTTGAGTCTGCAGGTAGAGACCAAAGACTTTAATGATGCTCTTGTAGATGTTGATCGCGCTGTTATAGAAAAGTATAAACTTTAACATGTATCATTATGTTCCTGTGTATGTAAACTTACAACAGTGTATTATCATTTATTGCATTCTGGTTTTATATACATGATGTTGATGAAGGTATTTTCCAAAGTCCAGGCCCCCTTGTATGCGTTCTTAGAAGAATGTGAATGATTTTTGAAAACTCTCCATGAAATCACCCTAAGAAACCCTTAGATATGACAGTGGTGAACTTAGAGCTGTTGGCAACTTGAGTGGAGATATCAGCGTTTTTCAGGCACCAGAATGCAAAAGTTGCCAGCTGGTTCACAGTGATCAATGGAAGGGCAACAAACTCCAGAAAAAGAGATGCATGTTGGGTCTGTATCTCTCAGTTCTGGTTGGACCTATGAAATAGTCTAAGGAGGTGTAGAATGCAACCCTGTCATGTGGTCTCAGAACTTGGTTCCATGTCTTTCGTCCTTGTCTCTGGTAAGTTCATCATGAACTAAGCGCATAAAACCCGACAGACATTTTAAAAAAAAATTTTTTATGATGGTCGGCAATGACAAAGATGAGCAAGAGAATGCAGTGAAGTTCCATTGCGATCTGTGACAACATGGCTGGAATCTGCTGTATGCTTCCTTCTGTGGTATGTCCTGGCACCAACCAGGTCTGGGAATTTCAGATACCTGCAGCATTGGTCAGCTGCACTCCCAGAGATGCATCCATGAAGTGGGTGAAACTCAGCTGTGTTGTTACAATGTCCCTTTGTGTGTCCATGGCACATTCAGCTGTGGGTAGGAGCCAGCTGGGGATGAAAACCCCTTCAGGTAAAGCTTCTGATTGAACCCTAACCTCAGGAGACTGGAATAGCTGAATAGTAGTGCACCAGACTCATAATCTTGGTGATCCTGGGGTTGGGGGGTTGAATCTTCCAGGCCGTTTCGTACAAGGGAATTTTTCCCTCAGAGTTAACATTGGTTCTGACTCCATTTTCCCATACAGTCCTTCGAATGAGACTATAAACCGAGGTTCCATGTGTGAATGCATGCATAACATCTTGCACACATGTAAAATCCCATCACCAACTTCTGGAAAAGAAGGCCAGTTTGGCTGCTGGTATGGATGACATGTGACACATAGCATGCACCTTCCCTGAAGATGGAGTATGGCTGCCTTAATGGCGGGATAAAAAACGGTCATACACACAAAACTCCATTCCTTTTGTTGGGTAGATGGGATTAATCCTTGCCTGTCTATACAGCGAGTGTCTGCAGGAGTATCAGCCTGCGTACACAGGAAAAAAAAAAGGTAACCTCCCAGTCCATCATCAGTCTGCATTGCTGCCACACGTTTGCAACACACTAGGTTTGCTTCCCTTGTCTTGTCATAAAATCCATTTTGTGGCTATGAAAAGGCCTGAAAATGGAATCACTCTTTTGTCTCTCAAACTTAATGTGAATAACCATTATTACCTCTTCACACCACAGTTTAAGAATTTCACACACACACACACACACACACACACACACACACACACACACACACACACACACACAAACAAATGATGGAGGCTTTGCTTTCAGACACTTTTTAACAACCCATTTGTGGCAATTTTGCTTTTGATTTTGTGTAATTTTTGTTAAAAGTCCTTCACAGGCACATTGATGATAATGGCATATATGATAGTAAAACATTGTTTACTTGTATCTTGAGGATGCTCTCATGTATGATAATACTGGTTCAAACATTGTTCAGCTGTGTATTGAAGATAGTCATGTGTATGACAGTTCTTTTTAAAACATGTTCCTGTGTATATTGGTGATAATCTGATATATGATAATTCTTTTGCAAGACAGATACATTCATGACAATTTCATGTATGGTAATATCTGTTAAACCATTGTGTATGTGTGCATTCATGATAATGTCATATGTGATAATTCTTTGCAAAACAGGTATGTTATAATGGCAATTTCATGCATGGTAATATCAGCAAAACCATTATGTGTGCATTCATGACAATCTCATGTGAGATAACTCTGGGCTAAACATTGATAACAAAGACATGGGCGATAGTCTCCTGTCTGTCAGTTGTGGTTAAAACATAGTTCTGCTGTATGCTGGTGATAGTCCAGTGGAAAACATTCAGGTGAAATCATTGTTCAGCTATACATTGGTGATAGTCTCATGCATGGCACTGTTAAACTATTCCTTTGCTGATTTTTCCATTCATATGAACTTCTGCATAAGGTCAGCATATATGATTTATCAGCCACTGGTTAGAACTTCCGTAATTTGATGAAATAAAAGTTTTTCATATAATATAGCTTTTACCATTCCTTTTCTTTTTAACAAAAAGTAATTGCTTGCAACTCAGACATGACTCATTTTCTTCTCAGAGAGTATCTGAAAGTGCTTCTCGTGAATTATTTTTATAATATTTTTTTCTGTCTCTCAAAAGCAGTTGTAGAACTCTAACAGAACATCAGGCTGTCTTGCTAACAAGTCAGGGGCACATTGAACTGGCATTGCTGAGATACAATCCAAAATCATACTGGGTAAACTGCCAGTTAGCGTTTGCTTCTTTGCAAATACTATTTGCCATCTGGCCCAGGAGAATTGTCTCATCTGCACTGTAACCTGTGTGTATACTTGAAAGTGATGTGCCTGAAGTTATCAGTGTGTTTGTAGTACTGAAGCTGTGGTAGAATCTATGCTTGCAATAAGAAAAGGCCAGGTTTTGTATTTTAAAGAAAGAAATATCTGGTGTTCTGAAATCATTGGTAGTTGGGATCAGGAATTGTTCAGTAGCAAGGCATATTGGGTAATTGGGATCAGGAATTGTTCGGTAGCAAGACATATTGGGTAGTTGGGATCAGGAATTGTTCGGTAGCAAGGCATATTGGGTAATTGGGATCAGGAATTGTTCGGTAGCAAGGCATATTGGGTAATTGGGATCAGGAATTGTTCAGTAGCAAGGCATATTGGGTAATTGGGATCAGGAATTGTTTGGTAGCAAGGTGTGTGTGTGTTGCACATATGTGAAGTCCAATGCGCCATTATTGTGACAGTGATTAGAGAGGATATGTGGGCAAGCTGTTGAACATTGCTTTATCAGAACGTGAAGAAAGGAAGGACAACTCCTTGATATCACCGAGAAGGCAGTATGCTTGTATGTATCACTCTGTGTGTGTTTGGCATACACACATGCATGAATGAAATATACAGGAAACTGGATTTGGATTTTAATTTTGGTCATAGATGACAGCTCATTATTTTAGGGAAGGTCTATCAAAGGACAATGCTTGCATATGAATGGTGTGTGGTTGTGGAAGAGAGAGCGAGAGAGAGAGAGAGAGGGAGAGAGAGAGTGAGAGAGAGAGGCAACAATGCACCACAAGCTAATAGTGAGAGTGTATGGAAAGGTGCAGACAAATACAGCCTTTTTAATGCTTGAGATGTGCTGGTGTTGTTATTGTACAGGTTTCAAAGATGGTTTTCCTGTGCACTCAGGTATTGGCTGCCTCTCTTGTGAATCCCTCTTGTCTCATGTGACAACACTCCTTGCCTTCTTTGGCACATTCCTGTTTCATTTCTGTGCAATTGAATGGCAGCACCAACAGAACACTAATCCAGCCACCATTCATATGCTGTGGATCTGTTAACATAATGAGAAAAAGGCAGTATTCTTTGTAACAAAATAATTATGTAACTTGTTTTCTCTGGAATTCTTCATTAAAACTGGCAATCTGAGTAAGTTCAAACATTATTTGGGGGTGGGTGTATTTTGAAATATGCACCAGTCATTGTCATCTCTCTCGCTCGCTCTCTCTCTTAGAAAAGAAAAAGGCGTAAAAAACACACACACAAGGTAATAGACTGTATATCCCACTTCTAACTGGATTGGAATAATGACTCAAACTCACACAGAGTTATTTAATTTTGAAACACATTAAAATGTCCATTATTAACCCTGTGGCAACAAATTATTAACATGTGCATTAATGGCTGAACTCATTTCTCTGCAGAGGTCTGTTCCACACACAACACTACTGAACCATTTCTGAACAGTTTTGCCATGGGTCTGAGTGTGTAATTCCAGTTTGTAATCCATCTGTCATAACCATTCACATGAAAACCTCTATCTCTGTCTCGTCTGTCGTCTCTGTCTGTCTCTTCTGTCTCTCTCTCTCTGTGTCTCTGTCTCTCTCTATCTCTTTGTTTCTCCTTACCTCTCTCTCTCTCCTTACCTCATCTCTCTCTCTAAGGGTATCTGTCTCTCTCCCTTTTTTTTTTTTTTTTTTTTGTTAACTCTGTTACAATTGTTTAAAAATTGTTTTGCATCTCTGTTCCAATGCTTATTGTTGTTGGTTTAAACCCATGTTTTATTTATAATATAAATGTAGTTAGTGTAAAAGAAATCCATTGTTTCCTATTGGATGTATATTATTTCAGGAAATTGAAACTCAGTCATATTTCAGATGATACAGCACTGTTATGAATTTTGAGTCAATCCATGTTTTATTGTTTATAGATAATCTTGTATTTTTTATTGGCCCATGCAGCACATGGGTCTGTGTGATCGTGCATTCAACTTCACATACATACATTAACGTGACTCACTAACACAGACTACAACTCACCGAATCTTGTCATGTGCAAAAAAATGCTAGTTCATAGAACAAAGAAAAAGAAAACGAAAGTAACTGTAGTTTAATGGCTTCACTTTGATAATTAGGTCCCGTCTGCACCCAAAAGTAGGCCCTTTTTCACAGCAGCCATTTTCCATTTCTGCCCATGCACCTTTCACTGAGTGATTTTTATCCTTTTCCTCTTACAATCAGATGGTCTGTCCGGGATTTTTGTGGAGGGCTCATGTCGTCTGAGAAGGTGCAAGCAAGCCTAGCGCCTGTTTAGAGCATGTGGGGGATATGATTTGTCAGGTGATGCACAAAGGCAGGCCTGTGCATGGGCTCGATGCCTTTGTTGTCTGCAGTGATGTTTTCCGCTCCATTGGTATGAGGCCTCTTCCGATCAGTACTAGGTCCCCTCCTCCTTCCCCTCCAATCAACCTGGATTCCCCTCCCCATTCCCCAAGCTCCTCCTCCCCCTCTGATCTCCGCCACAAGACATTTGGCAGGGAATCTGGTGTCAAGTGTTGCCCTGCAGTTGTTCTGCTCCTCTGCCACACCCAGCCCATTGCTGGTGCTTCCACTGTAGGGCCGCTACTTGCCCTGGGGTTTTCCTGTCAGTATGGTCCCCAGGTAGGTGCACATTCTTCTGTCTTCCCAACAATCACCAGCTTCTTGAAGTTTGGCTTCCTGTGCAAGACAGAGTGTGTATCCTCTGCCCTTGCCTGTAATAAAGGTATGGATGACCCTGAGCAAGTCACCCTGTCCCTGCAACCCAGGCTGTCACAGTCCATAGGGCCTGCTTGTGGGTTAAGGGCTGGTCACCCTTCCCTGGAGTTAATGTTGCTGGAATTGTACTTGCCCTTTCCTTCCATACCCACGCTGTGCTTTTCATGAATTCGTCTTTTGCTTATATTCATCCCTTATGAGTCAAATAGGCAAATTGTCTTTCTTGTTTTTCTTGACAGACCTTACACAGGATTACTTTCTCAGGGATTTTGATCTAGTGTGTTGAGCACCAATTCTCTGAATTATATGACAGAAGCTTTAAGTCCTCAAAAAAAACAAACCATTGTATGTCTCAGGTTGTTACAAAGACATGCTGAAATGTGTTGTATGCTTTGCAGCTGTTGACTGCTGTTTCCATGGTAAAGTATTGTTGCCCAGACTGAAGGTCATGTCTTTGATATTTATGATATGGTGATCCATTCCAACTTCTACTGCTTGGAATGCATGAGACAGGGAGAGGTCCTTAGTCCAGCGCAATGGCAAAAGAGCTCAGGCAGCATCCTGATGAAGCGGTGAAGAAGGTGAGGATAATGAACTGCACCAGTTGTGTAGAGTTCCAGCCCTTAGCTGTGGCAGGAGATTTTCTGGGTGGAAGCAGCACTGGCTCATAGACTGTTCTGCTGCTGTGCTATGTATTGGGTGTAGAGAGAATTGTACTTGGAGAGAGTAGTGAAAGGTCCAATAGAAAAAGGTTTTTTTTTGTTTTGTTTTTGCTTGTGTTTTTAAGTGTCTGATCTTCTTTTTCCGATCTGATGTTCTGAGGTCTGTTAGTGGCTATCACTCCCATGCTTTTCATCCGTGCTCCATGCCACACAGCCACACCCATACTCATCCTGTCACAGTTCCAGCAGTCCACAAGGAGTCTGCAGTTTTAAGTTGTTATGAGTCATTCCAGTGAAGGAGACACTGCGCCCATGGCTGAGTGACTGACGTCAAGCACAGTCTGTCATGGCCTGACAGAAGCAGGACTCCTGCTACTAAGCCCGCCACTGAAGGCAACAGCTGTTCAGCTTTTAAGCCAGCTGCCACGTCTAGACAATACTGATGCCCATAAACATGGCAGTACTGAAGACAAATGCACTGCTGGTGTGAATGCTGAGGGAAGACATATGCAGAGGACATCAGAATAGAGGATGATCATGAAGATTTTCTGTGCACAAAGACAAAAAAAACGTTTGTCACCATAGTAGTGGCATCTAGTTACTGGTTTTGTGCATGTATGCATGCGTGTGTGTGTGTGTGTGTGTGTGTGTGTGTGTGTGTGTGTGTGTGTGTGTGTGTGTGTGTGTGCGCGCGCATGCACACACGCACATGCATGTGTTTTTATCTGGTTGTGTCACCACTCTTATCATTTTGGTTAGTGTTTACTTAAAGGCAGTTGTTGTGAATGTTATTTGTTCATACTTTTGTGAATTGATGTATTGTATGGCTATATATGTGCTTTTGTTACAGCCATGCCTTAAACTTGTTAGGATGAATCCATCTCTCAAAGATAGGTAGTTCAGCACAGGCCTACCCATTCATGATGTTCCACACAACTTTGGTATCTATTCGCAAAAATTCATGACTAAAACCTTGTGTAATCGCCAAGATATTATGGTACTGTTTTCATTCAAAGTGACATATTCATATTCAAAGCATCCTACAAGTGTTAA
This sequence comes from Conus betulinus, assembly GCA_016801955.1. NCBI lineage: Eukaryota > Metazoa > Mollusca > Gastropoda > Neogastropoda > Conidae > Conus > Conus betulinus. Next base: position 49,935 of record JADBJO010001656.1, read on the forward strand.
ACCAAATGACTGTGTGTTTATGAAGTGCTGCAAAGTAGAGCAAAGCATTTCAAAATTGGCTTTGATTTCTTTTCGTTGCAATTTTCAGCTTTTTTAATTAAAAATGAATTACAAAATAATTTCCAAACATCAAAAAGAAGCTGTCAGAAGACGAAAAGCAGCAGAGACAATGAAAGGTCTAGGGAAACAGTTCCAGCACAATTCTCTGACAGTTGCAGGGCGTACGATGTTGCAGTGTCTGAGAACCCGTTGTCTCCTTCTGTCTACATAAGGATAGTGTTGCCTTCATTAATCACATTTGGCTGGTGACTGTCTGTCATGTGTGAATGTGGGTCAGGATGGAAAGGAGGAGTCTGCACTCAACATCTCAGGACTTTTTTTGTGTGTGTCTGGTGTGCACGTTATTCTATGACAGAAACCAAAACTGCCATTTTTCCAGATCAAGAAAGCATTGTGATCTGAGCCAGTGTAACATTTATCACAGTGCTGTGTTGATTTTGGCTCGTATGCCTGTCTTCCATCATAGGGGTGACTCTCATTTGCATGTTCTCTGTCCGTTCAGAGATTTGTTAGTATCCCAACTTCAGGTCAGTTTTGTCATCCCAGTAATCATACATTTGTTCATAGTGTGAAAAAAAGCACCACTTGCTTTTTTTTCTATTTTCAGCTTTGTTTGATTTGTCCACTTCTATGTACATTTGAGCTGTTGGGGCAACCTTCGTTCATGAGTAGGCTGCTTTCTGAATAGCCACCTCCAGTTAAACAGAAATGAGCTGGCTGTTTGGGGCAACCTTCGTTTATGAGTAGGCTGCTTTCTGAATAGCCACCTCCAGTTAAACAAAAAGGAGATGGCTGTTTGGGGCAACCTTCGTTCATGAGTAGGCTGCTTTCTGAATAGCCACCTCCAGTTAAATAGAAAGGAGCTGGCTGTTTGGGGCAACCTTCGTTCATGAGTGGGCTGCTTTCTGAATAGCCACCTCCAGTAAAACAGAAAGGAGCTGGCTGTTTGGGGCAACCTTCGTTCATGAGTGGGCTGCTTTCTGAATAGCCACCTCTAGTTAAACAGAAAGGAGCTGGCTGTTTGGGGCAACCTTCGTTCATGAGTATGCTGCTTTCTGAATAGCCACCTCCAGTTAAACAGAAAGGAGATGGCTGTTAAGAGTCCAAAATGGAATTGTTACATGGTGTGAGTGATTTGTAAAACCTTTTTAGAACATTGTCATTATTCTCTTTTGTTGTTAATGAATTACTTCAGTACCATCACCTTTGTAGTTTTTGTATGTTTTGTTACTTGAAAAAAAAAAAAAAAAAAAAAAAGAGAGGGTAGCAGCGTGTATGATGTGTTTTATGTCAGAGTATGTGTATATGGGTACATTGCATATATGTAAAGTATAGGTGTATGTGTGTGTGTGTGTGTGTGTGTGTGTGTGTGTGTGTGTGTGTGTGTGTTTCACACCTCAAATAATCTTATAACTAATTTTTTGGTACACATTGTGTATGGAATTTTTACCCTTTCATCTGCAAGTGAAGGACATGATAAAGAAAGAGATGCAAAAGGTCTATCTGTAGTACTTTGAGGAAAAAAGAGTCAAGCAACCCAAATGACACATCTCTACTCTACACACAGACACACGTGGTCATGTCTTGCACTCTCATACTCTTGTTTTCTGTATCCCTCCCTGCTTCTCTGTCCCCACTTTTTCCCAAACAGATGTGTACCCACACTTTGATTGTGGTCTGCCTCAGAGCTCCACATCAGAAATGTAGTGGGCTGGATCTTTGGCTGACCACATCTTTGCACCTAGTCTGTCCACACTGGTTCCCAGTTTTGCACATTCTTGCCAAACAGATCCAGGATACATGCTTTGATGTGGATCCAGACCACGGATCTACAGCAACATTCATCGGCTTTGTCCTTGGGGTCCTATTCTGTCTGTCAGCCAAGTTTCATGAAAATCACTGCAGTGAGTTTTGCGTGATCTTACAGTCAGACAGACAAACCAACCAACAGACACACGTGAATCTCCCCAAAGGAGGTCAGAATCAGAATCAACTGTCATAGAATACACCTGGTGGGCTATGGCAACACACCGTTCCCAAAGAAAACACACATGGAAGTATAACATGAGGAGAATGTTGCTCTACCCAGTTGTTGATAATCGTCAGCCTGCGACTCTAGGAAATACATGCCAGCCTCCATCACCCCCAAAACCCTTCATCTCAAATGGGGCCTTTTCATCCCTTCAGGGTAAGTGACTCACTTTTTTCATCAGCATCATGACCTCTTCCATCATGTATTATAACCTTCACCTTTCACCTGGGTTGACCTCATCCCTGACCTTGCCATTTCAGGACGTGAGTGTTATGGATTGAGTTGTGACAAGTTTGAAAAATGTGTAGTTTGACATTGCTGCGAACACACACAGCATGACGGAGTCTTCCAGGACATCAGATCTGTCCCTGTTTGACCCAGGACGGCATTGACAACGTACCTTTTTCCCCCCATCGTATGTAGCCTTTCCACCAACAAAAAAACAAACCTGTACCAGGACTTAAGATGAAATACAATTTAAGAGGTAATCATGACAGGACATTATGTCTGTTAATTGGAAATGGGTTATTGTAAAACAGAAAGTAAAGCCTACATGTATAGGTTTGTTCAGCTGTGGCGCTATGTTTGGTTTACATTGGTGGTAGGTGTCAGTGGAAGGGGGAGGATTGGTTAGGTTGCACACAGTACGTTTGTTCCGCAGTCATACTGTTTATGTTTGGTCAAACATATGCAGAAAGAAGTAAATTTGATAGGAAAGAACGCCAAAGCAATATGTGAAATTTGAGTTCTAAATGATTAGGCCCTGTGGGAAAATGTGAATTTGTAGGCGACTGTGTGTTGATGGCGATGGGATAGTCAGCCCAGGTGAAGCATGAATCTTTGCACTTGATCACCAGCTCTGACCTGATTCCAATTGATTGTTGAGCTATGCCTCTGTATCGTTTCTTGGTTTTCCTCTTTACTGAGACAGACGTATCAAAACTCTGTATTCTTCCATCCCTCTCACCCATTCAGATCGCCTGTTGGGTGCCAGTTAGGACAAGATGATAAGCATTGAAAGAAAGGGTTGATCCAGAAAGTTTAGAGTGGACGACGTCAGGACAGGTCATGCTGTTGGAAACAGTTTCATGAAGCAGACAGTCCATGACCTGTTGAGGATAACCCTAGAGGCCTGCCTGTCACAGGAACTGAGGGCTGAGGGCCTTGTCTGTTACCTTTCTCTTGATGCACTGTGCGATAGGTACGCCAACTCAGTTGACCTTTACACGATGAGCCATTCCGTCACAACTATTAAAAAATACCTTGTTCTCTCATCCATGGTATATGGGATGCAGCTGCCCTAAATATTTAGAACAGGGTTCTAGCCATTGGAAAAAGTAAGTTTGCATGCACTAGCAATGACCTTTGTGACCCCAAAGTAGTCCAAACAAAGAGATGCTAACCAAACAAACGTAAAACAAGATTGTGTCCTCATTTTTAGTTATGTTGTTTCCGTAACTGTAGCGTTGCTGTTTTTACTTACTTGAAATGTATCCAAGTGTAGGTTCATTGCACAGTTTGTGTTTTGCTTTTCCATTGATAGGTAACAATAGGTTGTTACACTTACATCAAGGGACATAAAAATAAAATCACAAAGTGCGAAAAATTGCACGTCTGCGATGGTCGTAAGCACATGCAGTGCACACTGCGGCAGGCAAGTGACGTTGCACTGCCACGCCCGTCGCGAAAGAATTAAGCTTCTGGTTCCATCATTGTTGAAGCATTTCCCATGAGTTTGGACACTGCAGGTCAACTGACCTTCCTGAAGGAGACCCAGGCTTCCACTTTGTGACTCTTCTCAGGGACTGGCTGGTGACAGGTTTTTCACCAGTGTCTCCTTAAGGTTTGTCCACACTTTATGATCTCTCCACACTCTCTCCGGTGGTACTCAGAGCATGCTGATTTATGCCTACAAAACTCCTCAGTGAACAAGAGAATGTACGACCATGTGTATTCCGAGCTGTCTGTGAATTATTACTCAGGAGACCTTGCTGTAGCCCCTTTCCATCTCTTTTCCAGTGTATTTTCCTGCAGCTGTGTTCTTATTCCAGTCAACGTCTGTCCATGACTGTCTCGTGAATGCGTCAGTGGTAGCATGTTCTGTCCTGCCTTGCCATGCTCTGTCCTGTTTCTCCCATGCATTGAAATACTCTGTGGTCAGCTGGGCTGCACGCACAACTGGTCTTGACCTATGTTACAAAGTCAGGCAACCGCAGACGGAAATCAAAAAAATTTTCAGAATTAGTTTAACGATGATGCGTGTTGACCTCTTAGGTCTTCTTCAGGCAAGATAAACAATGCTCAGGACAATGAAAATGAACGAGCATAAAATTTGACAAAGATTAATGATTGTTCGTTTATTTTTGTTGTCCTACGTGTTGTTTATCTTGCCTGAAGAACGTAAGAGGTCGAAATGCATCATAGTTTGTCTTTTTCAATTTGTTTTGAAATTGGTCTAGACATGCCTGGACACAAGCATGAATTACAGTTGTAGCCTGTGCTGTCCAGGAATGGGGCTGCAATGTTGGGTCTCTCTGGTGAATCTCTGCTATGTGTGTGTATGTGTATGTGTATTTTTCTGTTGTGTGAAGGAGGAGTGTGTAGTGTATGGGGCAGTGATGGAGGACTGTGGAGAATGATATCAAAAGGGCAGTACTGGCATGTTTCAGCACTCTGTAAGTTTGACACGCTTCTGAAGCATTCACCTGTGCATGTTGTGTGCACAATTGGCAGGTTGGTTAATTGAAGCGATGCCTCCAGGCACAGCTGTAGCTTGGTCATTTTTCTTTCTTTGAAGTCTGCAAAGTGTACTGAAGGCAGTGTAAAATAATTCAAATGCTGTAGCCTTGATATGCTAGAAATTGTCTGATGAGATGTGTCAAATGAAAGAAACCTTGTTGTTCTGGTTTCTTGGTTGTGTATGTCTCTGTGTGTGTACATGTGTGTGCATGCATGTGCTAGCATTCATGCGTGCATGTGTTTTGTGTGTGTGTGTGTGTGTGTGTGTGTGTGTGTGTGTGTGTGTGTGTGTGTGATACAAATGACCTGGAAAGTATTTGAGTTTAATAAAACCTTGGAATCCTTCTCTCCATTCACCTGGACTGGCCTGTGACGTTCAGATATGGTAATAACTATAGAACTGAAGAATTGGGGAGAGCTGGGAGAACATGTGGCTGTCATTGTCATTGTCATTGTCTCTCCAGGACTAGACACAACCAGGAGCAATGTCCAGTTTCTTGAATACATAAGACTGTGAAATTGTGTGGAATGTTCTGTCCGTGTCCATTTTCATTTGTCTTCAAAGAAAAAAAAAAGAAATGCTTATTTCCTTGTGTGTGATGACTCACAGTGCTGCTACTGCTGGTAGCACAGTTGTGAAGACTGTTCTACAGGATTTGTGTCAGCAATATTGTTTGGGAGGACATGTAGACCATCCATGTGTAACACAGTGTTTGCCACAGAATGTATTCCAGACTATGTGACTAAAACATATCACCATGTGTGATGCGCTCCTATTCTGAATGGTTCATACCTTTTGTACAGTCATAGCTGGGAAAAGTGAGGAGACACTGAGACCCTTTAAACTTGGCAGAACTGATTTGGGTTTGTTGGGAGTTTGGAAATTTGGTTACCAGCAAAAGAAAAAAAAAAATTGTATGTTGTGGCTGTTGCAAGTAAAATGGAGTCTGTTGTTGCAAGTAAAGTAGAATGTGTTTCTAGCATGGATTCAAACAAATTACTGAAGGTTTTAGTTTCTGGATGTGCTTTGGAAATTGAACACTACCGATAGTACATCATGATAAATGAATTCTGCTTTTATTGATCAAAATGCATTGCCTGTACTCAGAAACTAAGAAAAGGGTCTAAACAAGTGTTTGCTGTTTGTGTGAAGTGTAAGCAGTTTGGGGTATATATATATATATCACAAATAGTATCAAGATGCCCCACGAAATTCCAAAAATGCTCAACCACTCGGGGAGCAACATCTGTTAAATTGGTTATTAAAATGGAGAGGTAAAAATCTCTACAAATTTGTTTCGAGCTTTTGCTCTCGTCAGGATGAGAGCAAAAGCTCGAAACAAATTTGTAGAGATTTTTACCTCTTCATTTTAATAACCAACTTAACAAATATATATATATATATATATATATATATATAATGCTGAACAATTAAGTAGTGGGGGAAAACAAGTGCAGGTTAACAATTCTTCCATCATTATATTTATTGTAATGATTTGGCAAAGATTTGAAATTGAGAGGGGAAAAAAATGAAGTAAATGGGAAAATGTATATATCATAAATATGAAAACCCTTCACTAGCTGCATGAGGAAACTATCACAATCCCTCTCGAAGACAGATCTATATTTATCGCCTGCTCCGAGGCCTTTCGTCCGCTGGATCGGACTCATCAGGGAGACACGGCTGATTGTGTCTGTGCTCTTGGCGTCAGATAGAGAGACACAACACAGTCCCTAATTGTGTAGTGTTCCGACCGCCAAGGGTTCTAAAAAGAATCCAACAGCACCCCCAAAGCAGCCAGCGAAAGGTAGTAGAATTAAACAAAACGAAAGTGTGGAGAGGAGGAAAAAAGTAGTTGAAAACTAAAAATATTACGCAAACAGTATAAAATGTAATGGACAATCTTTGAGCCTATGTTTGAGGATCCATTTAAGGATGCAAGGGAGATCAAAAGATACGGAACAGTCTGAGTGGTCAGCTCTGCTGTTCAATAACCCAAGCATTATCAGCGGCTAAGAATTGTGCATATATATATATATATATATATATATATATATATTAAAGGAATCTCAAATTGGATTTAAAACTTTGTCACACACACACACACACACACACACATACACTTTTTTTTTTTATAGTTTTTTATGAGTTATGAACCTTGTTGCAATATTATAACATTTTACCAAACAAATGATAATGTTACAAACTTCACTCAGCTGAGGGCTATTTTTAGCATCTGATTGAGTTAGATTCTGAAGCTGGTTGCCCGAAACTCCAGTGCATTTTTTTTTTTTTTTTTTTTTGATTTACTTAGTTCTTTCCATCAGTCACAACAGCATAACTACAGTCAACTTATGGCCAGAGAGGAAGCATTCTGGTTGATGTTTTCTCTTTCACGACGAGCTGGAAACTCCTTCTGTGGCTAGTTTTGCCAAGTAGGTTAGTGTGCTGAAAAGCGGGCTCCTGGCAGGGGTGAAGTGTACCTGTGTTTGGAACACAGCTGCAGCAATCAGAATCCTGTGTGTTGGAACAGAGTTGCAGCAATCAGAATCCTGTGTGTGGAACAGAGTTGCAGCAATCAGAATCCTGTGTGTGGAACACAGCTGCAGCAGTCAGAATCCTGTGTTTGGAACACAGTGCAGCAATCAGAATCCTGTGTTTGGGAACACAGTGCAGCAATCAGAATCCTGTGTTTGGAACACAGTGCAGCAATCAGAATCCTGTGTTTGGAACAGAGCTGCAGCAATCAGAATCCTGTGTTTGGAACACAGTGCAGCAATCAGAATCCTGTGTTTGAAACACAGTGCAGCAATCAGCAATCAGAATCCTGTGTTTGGAAACAGAGCTGCAGCAATCAGAATCCTGTGTTTGAAACACAGTGCAGCAATCAGAATCCTGTGTTTGGAACAGAGCTGCGGCAATCAGAATCCTGTGTTTGGAACAGAGCTGCAGCAATCATCAGAAACCTGTGTTTGGAACAGAGCTGCAGCAGTCAGACTGGAGAGGTCAGAGTGGAGGATTGCAGCCGTTCTGAACATGTGACTGTCAGGACACAGCAACTACTGAGGTCAGGTTTGGTTAGGTTTTCCCACGCCTACTATGGCTGACAATGTTTGTAGCAGCACGTTAACCTCAGTGCTTGGTTGTTAGGGTAGAATGTCAGTGTGGTCTGAAATCACCAGCAGCTGTGTGCTTCAGAAGGAATTACCATACCCTTCTAAACTCGTATTGGTGACAGTGGCTGGTATTACAGGTTATGAAATGGAGTACATATGCGTTCCTATTTTACAAATGTAAAACCATCTTCCCTGCATTTATACTTTGAGTAATGGAGATAAACTGAACCTTCTGTTGTACCTCAAACATACTCCAAAATGACCCAGATCATATTCATATTCTTTTCATAAAAACCATAAAGAATGAAAGAATAGTTTGCATTTTTTTTTTGTCTTTCAGGTGTTAAGAGACGATCGGTCATCAAAGATTTTTCATGTCATTGGTAGACCCTGTTAAAAGCATCCTAGTTGTAAAGTCGGTGTGAACAGGCAGATGTATGAAAACAAATCATTTTCTGCACAGGGGTTGATCAGCATTGTTGATTAGAGGGCTGACTTCTATCCCCCCCATCTTTCCCATGGTTTAGGTTGAAAACCAGAATTACATTATCTCTAAGAGTTCACTTTTCAGGCATTTGATTCTGTTACATCTGACCGTACTAGAAGAAGATGAAATTACTTCTAGTGTTTGCAGAGACTATTTTTGAATTTGATCTGCTCAAAGGTCAGACCAGATGAAGTAAGGTAACAATGGGTTACTTTTATGTGTGAAGATGAACCGGGTGAGTTGAGAAAAGAAGTGATTTGTCAACAACCTTTATGATCAGACTGTCTGTTTCCTTTTTTTGTACCTGGCACCTGACTGACTGCTGCTTGGATACATATGAACACATATGACCACCTGTGTCAGATTAGAAGTTGGCTGTTAATCTGGGTTTAAATCAAGCATGTTTAATGTACGATGTTCCTTGGATAGGCTGTGAGTGTAGAGAGAGTGTTCTGAAGGTATATCTTCGTGTATCATCGGCTGCTTTGAGTGAGCAAATTTTGAATGTTTTGACGAGTTCCCTCACAGTGTTTTCACTGCACACTAAAAGACGATGAATGAAGTAATCTGACTGTCAAGCAGCTGTTGAATTAAGTCAAAATGGACAATTTTTACAAATTACACTAAAAGTGTTGTTACGAAAACTATGTTAATTTACATAGTCACAGAACAAATAGGTTTAACTGATACACAATGAAATTTTATTCCATTTATCACAAAGAAATGATGGTAAGTAGATATATAAACAGGAAGTATTAATGAAGTGATGAAAGGTCTGTGTGGCCTGTATTTATCAAGGATCCATGCATCACCTGATGATTCAAACACAATGAAAATGTCATTAGTTACAGCGATACATTTTGGTGGTTGTGAATCCTTTCAATGTACCAGTCCAGAGAGCGGAGTAAACCAGCCCCAGTATTCCACCTGAACAACCAAAACTTGCTTGACTGGGAGAGTAACTGCTGTGTCCGAGCTGAGAGGATTAAACTGAACAACAGGAATAACTTCATATTTGATCATGTACCTAAAAACCTGTGGGCTGGTTAATGGAAAGTTCTATGGAGCAGATTGAGAGAGTGAATGTCTCCGCTGGGGAAGAGAATAAATGAATGGAGTGTGTGAGGATGACGTAGAGAAGGGGATCTTGTTATTGTTCATGTGTGTGTGTGTGTGTGTGTGTGTGTGTGTGTGTGTGTGTGTGTGCAGAGTGCAAACATGGGTTCTTCAAGATGGATGGACACTGTGTGGCCCACTGTCCAGAACACTACTACGGCAGCGTGCAGGCTGTACATCTGGCCTCCCCCATCCAGCCCAACTCCACCAAGCCCCTCCTCCACACACAGGTAACATGTCCGCACCATCTTATTGATGTTTGTTTGTTTGTGTTTTTCATTCCTAATTATCTGTTCAGCGTTGCACTTGTACTTGAGGCTGATTTATTCATCCGGAGAGTGCACATACGTTTTCATGTGTGTGAATGATTTCTAAGGTATAGAGCTTTCTATTCCTCATTTATGTTCTCATTATGTCATTCTCTGTCACTTTCCTCTGCTCTCTCTCCCTCTCTTCTCTCTCTCTCTCACTCTCTCTCTCTCTCTCTCTCTCTCTCTCTCTCTCTCTCTCTCTGTCTCTCTCTCCCCTCTCACCTTCAGCCTTTTTTCCCACTCCACTTTTTTTTGTAGGTGGATGCCAGGGAGAGGAGGGTTATGGGGAGAGGGGAAGATAGCGGAAGCTTTGCTGCTGTTTCTGTTTCAGCAGCTTCAGACTTGGGAGTTTTTTCTTGGATTTTTTGCATTTCTTTTCCCGCAAGCTCCTCAGCAAGCAGGAAGCAATCAGACTTAGGCGGGCTGCTGCAGACAAACAGAGCTTATCCCTCTCTTCTGCTGCTTTAGCCTGCTCTGAACTGAATCAGGTACCTAGGTACTGCTGGGTGGACACCGACACTTTTCAAGCCATACAAATCTGACCTCAGGAGTGGTTCAACTTTAGATCATCAGCTCTGATGGCAAACATTTGAACCATTTGCCTTCGGGCCCCTCTAGAATGGTGCAACAAGGAAAAAGAAAGAAGATTCTGTTGTTAGTCTTGCATTAAAACCCGAAGAAAAGCTTTTTTTGTTCACTTCCAGATCACCTATTTACTGCCCATTTTCAAACCCAAACTTCTGTGTTTTCATGAAAAGCACACCCTCTTCTTCTCCACCAAAAGTCTCCTCATCATGTGTTACTGGAGGCACTGTCTAGTGCAATGTACTGTTTGTCCACCTCACTGGAATAACTGTGATCATCATAATTAGATTGATGTCAGAGACCGAACTTGATATTTGAAGTACTTCGATTGCTTCATTCAGGTTTGATGGGCAGTTGCTCTTCTTCTACCGACTGAAGTGTGTGCCTTCATGTTCACAGGCATGCGGCAAAAGCTAAGGTCGATGCCAACAGTCCGTGCTGAAGCCTAATGCACCAGTCAGGGTGAAAGTTCACTCTGGTGATTAGACAAGTGCAGCCAACTGTTCAGTTTAGCTAGCCAGAACTAGGGGGCCAGCATGATTTTGTTCAGCTTCAAAGTGCATGTGCAGTATTCAGTAAGCAAGTGTTTAGCACAGGCGTACTTAGATGTTACAACATAGTAAGGGTCAGTTCAGATATGTTATTTTTTTTCTGGAATTGTGTGCGTGTGTCACGTGTCACATTTCATATAGCTACACACACAAGTATATTCTTATTGTTGTGAAAAAAAGGGGATGATAGGGAGGGAATAGATACATATTTAGAGAACTCGTGTATTCCCAGGGTTGCAAGTCTTCTGAATTACATTGGAAATCGGAATCAGAAACATTTTGAAAACTTTGTCTCTGGATTAATTAACAAGGTTGTGTTTGTGCAGTCTCCAATTCCACAAGATGTTATAACGGTGCTTTTCTGATGCATGGAGATTTTGGAAGACTGATATTTTCTCTTTGGTTCGTCTTTGACATTTTCATTTTTTGATGTGTATTTAAAAACAAAATAAATGATCTGGAAAATAAAATTATTGGTGAGTGTAACTGTCATCTGGTCAGTTTTGGTTTTAAAATCATGAAATTGATGTTTGCAATTACCAAAACTCTTTGAGTGGAAAGGTACAGAGTCACAAATTGGTAAAGCAACTTCCAATCAAGCCAGAAAAAGGTGGTAAGTTCAGGTGGATGTTGGAAGGGGAGGGGAATGAAGTGTCAATAGCCACCAGCTGTGGTGGTGAAATGGTTAGCATGGCGGACTTCAGGCTGGAAGTCATGGGTTCGATTCCAGAGCCATATGGGATTTTTTTCTGCCCTGATCAACTCCTACCCAAAGTTGATATTGCTATGAGTCAGTTGGTAAGACTGGGACCACACAGTCAAGTTTCATCCACTAAATGGATGCATCTCTGAGAGTGTTGCTCAAATTTCCTGACCAACACTGCAGGTATCAATCTTTTGGATCTGGTTGACACCAGGATATATTAAGAAATTAAGCATAGAGTACAGCCCTGTCATGTAGTCAGACCAGAATGGAAATCCATAGCATCATCCTCATCATCTTCATTCTCATCGATCAGTGTTTAGAAGAAAAAAAAGTCTCAAATTTCTGTGGCCCTTCATGCCCTACTGTCATGGTGACTTCAGTTTTGATGTCCTCTCCACGTCTATGGCCTTGGTTTGATTCCGTCAGGGTCACCAGCATCATCGGTTCTCAGAGGCTGTCGTTGGATGGATGTGGTGGCGTCCTCCAGAGGGAAAGCTCACTCTGCAGCTAAGCAATTATTTTTGTTAGTAGGTGGTGTCATGCGCATGTTAAATCAGATCAGACACCACTACCACCAGAGTGACTCGGCAGCAGCGCAGCGTCTCCTCTGGTGGGTTGCCTCTTGATGACTTGACATTGCCTGTCCCCTGTGGATTGCCGGTGCTGGGGCTGCAGTGGGATGGGCCAGGCTGTGGCTGTGGATGAGAGGGTCAGAATGAGTGGTGTGGGGTGCTTCACTGAAAATTGGAATAGCTTGATGAATCTGGCAAAGATGGGCATGACATATCTGGTACAAAGACTATGCTTTAGTCAGTGATTGAACATTGACTTGGCTGTGGGCACACATTTATGCATGATTGTAGCGGAACTTTGAAGTACGGCTCCAGTCCGTGAGGAGCAGTCATTGATTACACATGTTGATGATCCATTGCATGTTGAAGTATGTGCTGTAGTCATCTTCAAGGCAAAGCCTTTAGTGGGGGAGAGAGGGCAAAACCACAACAGACATAAACCTCACAAACAAAGAGTGACCAGATATATCAGTGAGATAAAGGCTATGGCTTTTTTTTTTTTTTTTTTTTTTTTTTTTGCTGGCTGAACTCTATTTGCCTTATTTCCGAGTAGCAGACAGTAATGGACCAGATCAAACTTGTAGAGAAAACGTTTGATACATCAAGAATGCCTTACTTGGGTTTTCAAGTACAGCTGCAATCGACACATCAAAGTTTGATTTTTGCACAAATATTTAAGCGTTATTTAAGTCCTTTTAGTTCAGTTAATTTCTACATTTAAAAAAAAATATTTTAAAGATCTTTGGTATGGGAAGAGTAAATAGTTGAAAGACAGAAGGATGAGTGTGAAAAGCTGTTCATTTGTTTTTAAAATATCATTTTTAGTATAGTCCATATTTTTGTTTCAGAACTCATAACTACTTGAAAAAAAACAGTCTCTCTCTCTCTTATGTGTGTGTATATAATTATATAGTTGCTAGAAAGTGTTCAGGATCCCATGAATTTGAGGACTGGTTGGATGGATGTGATGGTCACAACCCAGGTATTCAGGACTGGTGGGATGGGATGTGATGGTCACAACCCAGGTATTCAGGACTGGTGGGATGATGGATGTGATGGTCACAACCCAGGTATTCAGGACTGGTGGGATGGATGTGATGGTCACAACCCAGGTATTCAGGACTGGTGGGATGGATGTGATGGTCACAACCCAGGTATTCAGGATTGGTGGGATGGATGTGATGGTCACAACCCAGGTATTCAGGACTGGTGGGATGGATGTGATGGCCACAACCCAGGTATTCAGGATTGGTGGGATGGCCCCAGTTCACTTTCAGGATTAGGGACCCTTCCCCACTTGCACTTCTTTGCGGTCAGCTGGGCTGTAAGCAACATTATCTGTCTTTATGTATTGCTCCTCTGTTTTCCCCAGTTTTGAGCTAAAGGTGAAGGACACCTTTTATTTTGGTCCCTTGTTTGTGAATTAAATAGAGGCAAGTCTTTTTGTTGTTGTTTTAATACCAAAGGGCCTGTGGCTACTAGAACTTTGAGCACAGAACCTCAGAAGGGACTGCAGGAAGCTGAATTTGGCTAAAGTTCTTGAATGGAACCTTCTTCAACTTTTTCTGATGCACATGTTTAACCCTTTCGCTGCCTGGAAATTAAGCTTAAAGTTAAATCCTATTTGCCAGGGTTTAAAAAAAAAAAAAAAAGGGGGGGGGGGGGGGGGTTATATATTTTCAAAAAAAATTCTACTGCCTTTCTCACTGACAAAAACAAGATTACCAACTTCCAGTAGAATCTAGAGACCTTCACCTCTCTGAAAATACTGTTTTGTAAGCAGTATAAATATAAACGAGGAAAATTCCAGACTTCCCCATGACAAGTATACTCGACAGCCATGGCAGCGAAGAGTACATGTTCTTGCTGTCGAGTTATCTCGTCAAGTAAGGTGTGGAACAGGTTAAGTCAGAATGTATTATCACTCACTCAGCTGGAGTAAAACCCTCCCTTTTTTTCAGCGGGCACAACTTGAATTTTTTGTTAGGAAGTGTGTAGCAGTGAAGTGTTGTGTGAGTGTAAGACAGCTGACCCTTTCCATGCTGAGGACTGAGGGGATGATGATGTGTGTTTCAGGGTGTGTGCAAGCCTTGCCATCCCTCCTGCCTGACGTGTCGCGGAGACTCCCCCAGCGACTGCTTCCAGTGCGCGTCAGGCTATGAGCGCCAGGGGGACAGCAAGGTGGTGTGTCAGAAGACGTTGCTGTGGGATCTGCTGGACCCCTCCGTCATGAAGCACCTGGCCTGGGGCCCTCATCCTGTGCATCGGCGCCATCATCATCTCTTCTCCCTGCTGTGTGCCATCCTGCAGGCCAGACACAAACGCCGCCTCTGCTGGGCCGCCAAGCACACAACTACATGCCCGACTGGACCAAGGGCGCCTACAACGGCGTGTCAGCACTGGACGAACCCCAGGCCCGCTCCCTGCTGTCGGCGTCTGCAGCCCGAGACAGGATGGCGGCACACCAGGACCCCGACTTCTGCTCACACTCCCTGTTCAAAACCAGCTCCCCACCCCCCGACCCCCCTCCCTCCTTTTGGCGCGGAATATATCGCCTGAACGGGTACAGCAAAGGCATGGGCTATCCTTCTCTCGACCCAGCAGTTTAACATAGTCAGCATTAAAAGCCTTCAACCAAGGACTGTCCCGTTTTTTTTTTTTTCGACATTTTGCAAACCTTAAGTGCTTCTGTGCGTTGAGATGATGCAACCAACATGTGAGCCAGAAGAGCGCATGAGTGAAACTGTGTACATGGTATCTGCGAGGGTAAAAGCACTGTGACATTGAACAGAGATCCTTGTCCTTCCATGGTCTTCAGAGGAGGCTGGGGAGAGGAGCGCTGAAGCAGCAGGTAGCGGCGGCCAGTGAGGAGGCCGGCGGCTGACTGCAAGCAGAGGAGGTGTGGGTCTGTGCTGGCACAACAGCCCTCTGGTCTGTCAGGGAACATTCCACATGCTCTGTGGGCTGGCCACGGGAGGTAGGGGTTGAGGACAGATGACGGCAGAGCTCCCAGCCTGACTCCCAGTGTGCAGTGTACTGATACAGGGATTTGGGTCTCCTCTGAGGATAACGTGTGGTGGAGTGTGTCACCGACTGCATGCAATGGAACAACAGCACCAGGAGGAAGGGTGGTGATGGTGGCACAGCGCTCACCACCATCCCTTCTCTCTGTTACTTACAGCATTACTCCTTCCACCCTTACATCTCAGTTGTCCACCCCCCCCCCCCCCCCTTCCCAAAAGTCTCATACATGCTAACAACAGGGCACCTGACATCAAACTGACCTTGCTCACACAGTGTCATTGTTCACTCAGACAGTATTTTTAACTCCAACAAGTTATGACCAACCAGAGAACTTACCAGTCACTGACTTGCCTACTTTAAGTGGATGTCTATTTACCGTTTCAAAAAGTAGCGATCAGGGAATAGAACCATGTATGGACAATTTATGTTCATGCCTCGGCCAGGGACTGAGAGAGCAAAACTTAAGGCCTCCCCCACAGGCTTCAGCCTACTGTCTCTCTGGTGTGGTCAAGAAGAAGCAGAATCCAGCCGATGTAGAACCCTAGAGTAGACTTAGACACCATGGCATTGTGGACCCTAGCTGGCTCAAGTCCTGGCTCTCTGTGTCTCTTCCATTTTACTGAGTGGTTAAGGGAATGGGAGATGAAAAAGCTGTACCGGTATAGTTGTTTGTTGAGAGAAGCTCTTTCCAACTGTGTTGAGGGCCGAGGACGTGACCATGGATTTAGATGATAGCAAATAGGGACAGGTGTAGTGGTGTTGTCTGCTTCCAGTGTGCGTTCTGCAGCTCCCCATCCCACCGCCTCTGATATATTTTCACCCCCTGCCTTTCTCATTTGATGTCTAGCATTTTCAGCATTTGCCATTCGGTGATTTTTCCATCTCGGCTGTAACACACTCTTGCCTCCTTACCTTCACATATCCTCTCTGTTCTTGGACATGATGTTTGTCACCATCATCCGATCCCTCCAGTTTCCTCTTTGTCCTCAGTGGCCGCCGGCCTTGTCTCTTGAGAACTCTTTTTATCCATGCCCAGCTTTTCTCCATCCAGTCGTCTGCCCCTGCTTCTTCACTTGTACTGCTAGATTTCCACCTATCCTTCCGACTATTGCTTGCCCTGTTTACTTTCTAATGCTGTGTCCTTTTTCACTAGCATCTCTCTCTGTGCTTTTTCTCTGTTGCTATGTCACCATTTTTTACACATCCACCCACTGCCTGTCCATTTGTATCCTCTGTTGCTAGGTCACCATTTTTACACATCCACCCACTGCCTGTCCATTTGTATCCTCTGTTGCTAGGTCACCATTTTTTACACATCCACCCACTGCCTGTCCATTTGAATCCTCTTGCTTGGTCACCATTTTTACACACATCCACCACTGCCTGTCCATTTGTATCCTCTGTTGCTAGGTCACCATTTTTACACATCCACCCACTGCCTGTCCATTTGAATCCTCTGTTGCTTGGTCACCATTTTTACACATCCACCCACTGCCTGCCCATTTGAATCCTCTTGCTTGGTCACCATTTTTACACATCCACTTACTGCCTGTCCATTTGTATCCTCTGTTGCTATGTCACTATTTACACATCTTTCTACCTCCTGTCTTTTTTATCCTCTGCTGCTGTGTCAAACATTTACACGTCTCCCCACTCTGTGCTTTTTTTCTTCTGTTGGTATGTCACTATTTACACACGTCTTTCCACCTCCTGTCTTTTTTTTTTCTCCATTGCTGTGTCAACATTTGCACATTTCACTGCTTCCTGTTTTTTTATCCTTTGTTGCTATGTCACCATTTACATGTCTCCATACACCATGTCCTTTTTATCTTTCATTGCTATGTCACCATTTACACTCTGTCCCAGTCCTTGTCGCATTATCCTCTGTAGCTATGTCACCATTTACACGCTGTCCCAGTCCTCATCGCATTACCCTCTGTTGCTATGTCTTTACACTCTGTCCCAGTCCTCATCGCATTACCCTCTGTTGCTATGTCACCATTTACACGCTGTCCCAGTCCTCATCGCATTACCCTCTGTTGCTATGTCACCATTTACACACTGTCCCAGTCCTCATCGCATTACCCTCTGTTGCTATGTCACCATTTACACGCTGTCCCAGTCCTCATCACATTACCCTCTGTTGCCGTGTTACCATTTACACACAGCCCTAGTCCTCGTCACATTATCCTCTGTTGCTGTGTCACCATTTACACGCTGTCCCAGTCCTCGTCACATTACCCTCTGTTGCTATGTCACCATTTACAAACAGTCCTAGTCCTCGTCACATTATCCTCTGTTGCTATGTCACCATTTACACATCTCGCCACAATCTGTCCTTTTTGTCCTCTGCACTTACTTCCCTTTTGACACATCTGCTGGTTGGCTTTCATCACTTTGTCTGATGCTCAGTGCAAACATGCCAAACAGAAAAGCACAGTCCATACATGTGGAGTCCAGTTGTTATTGTCACCAGTGTGTAGAACTCTAACACCCCCCCCCCCCCCACCCCCACCGTTTCCTCGTTGTCTCTACTGGCTGATCACATAAGTACATTGCCTTGAAAGAGACTCCGAGGTGATGATCAAGCAGTGCTGGATGTCCTTACAGAATAAACATCACTCTCCCATGCCAACAGTGTGTAGGATGTTCCCATCAGTTCCATTCTTGTGGTGCAGTCCGCTGAAGGTGTGGTGTGTCTGACTGTGGGTCTGGTGCAGAGGGGGAGAGACACTAGCTCAATGCCTGGGGTCACAGGCAGTCCATTCTGTTGATCTGTGGCTGCAGGGGTGGCCTTGCTGAGGTCTGCTCACTCAACACTTTGTGGGGGGACAGCGGTGGGTCTCCGCTGGCTGGGGAAAGGGGAGGGGGGAGGGGGGCAGGTGGCGGCGATATTTTGGTCAGAAAGCATGCAGTTGCCTTTGATGTATTTATTTCAGTGGTGTGTGCATCATGGAGAGGGGTTTGAGAGGGAGGGAGGGAGATGTTCACTTGATTTGAATCTCAGGCATTGTACCGTTTCTTTTTTCTCCAAAACAGATTGTCGCCTTCAATTTTCTGTCGATCATCCGTCATGTTCCTGTTGGTATTGCCAGCCCTTCACTGTGTGACCATGAGGCACAAAGACTTTGGCTGCATTTGTTATTACATTGTACTATTAAGTTCTTTATGATTTTTTTTCCCCCAAAGATTGATTGCGAGCAGTGGCAGAAATTGTTTTGTTCTACTAGTTGACTACTTAATGACTACAGACAGGTTAGATTTTGTTATTTCCTTCATGTGTGCCTGTTGGCTATTTTAGTGGATTCATTGGTCATTTGTTAGTCTGGAAGTGAAGCAGGATGCCTCAAACACCCAAACTACAGATTCCACCTCACGTTTAATTTCACCAGGTGGTTCACTGGTCCTCTTTTCCGTTAGCTCACCCTTTCTCTTCACATATCCTGTTCTCTCTCTCTCTCTCTGTCTCTCTCTTTATCCCTCTCTCTCTTCCTTAGTCTGTCTGTCTGTCACATGCACACACACACACACACACACACACACACACACACACACACACACACACACACACACACACATACTCAGAACTTTGTTTCCATCGTCCTGTCCAGCCATTGGCCTCTGTCCACACGGGATATTATACTGAGCAAAATTAGCAGCCCAGAGGTCAGCTGTGGACCTTGCCTGTGGACAGGGGATGGATTGCCAGGTACCATAGCCTGTGGAGAACACCAGTCCTTTCTGTCACTGATGGACAAGATCAATATTTCAGTTCACCACCATCCAGAAATAAAGCACAGCCTGAAAGGATGGGAATTTTATTTACATGTGGGAAGTACAGAACAACACAGATTTCACTGTTTTATCATTTAGCTGATAAGCTAAACTTGAAATTTGTCGGTGGAGTACACATCCTCCGTTTGGATATGGAGACGGCAGCTTGACAGGGTGTGCTGAAACAGGAGTCATGCTAGGATTTTCAGATTGGTAACACATGCACACAAGTCTGCAAAACTCTGTTGGAATCATGAGCATACGTTTGTTTGTGCGTTTTTGTTTTTGTAGGACTAGTTGTGGCGTTTATGTAGAACATTTTACAACATGGTGCGTTTTTTTTTTTTTTTTTTTTTCCCCATCAGAAGTGACTGGACTACATTGTGCGTGTTCATGTAGTAACATCCATCATTACAAGTGACATGTTGGTTCTGCTGTCAGCTCAGAGTTGGAGAGTCATGTGTTTCCTCTGATTCGGTCAGTATTCATGTTGCATGCAGACTTGTGACCGTTCCTTTGTTTTAAACGATGGCATTATTGGAACAGTATGAATCCATTGTCAATTTGAAGAGGGTGGGGTGAGACAACATGCAAGTGTGTACAGAGAATGGGGATGTCTAATAGGTTATTGCTAATAATCAATTTGTTTGGAAACTAATTTTTTGCATTTCTTTTACAGTGAATCGCATGGACTGATTTTTCATGTTATTTTACAGTGATGTGTATGTACTTAAACGAATATCTATGCAAATTATTTTCCATTGGATTCATTTTTTTAGTCCAATTGACTGATTTTGATAATTGCCCTGTTTAAGATTGTTTTGTTTGTTCAATGGTGTTTTAGTGGATAATGGCAGTTTGTTAAAACGGTTACCTTGGATTCCATTCACTTTCATCTCCATTTAGACATCTCTGATATCTTTACTTTCCAGTTAGCTTGTGTCACTTGAGGAATAAAATGGGTAGTGTTTATTCAGTGGGAGTTGGCAGATTTCTTTATCACACTGGTCATTGAGACCCCGTATAACGTTAAACTAGATAAGCACCTAAAGATGGAGCGCTGCATTGAAAAATAGTGAGGACAGAATTGAGACCAAATGTTTTCTCTTAGTGTTTGCATGGTTGAAGTGCCCCATGTGATTAGTCTTGCCTCCCTCCTTTCATCCCTTTCTTCCTGTAGGTGCTAAAGAATCTCAGACCACATGTGTTTTATGGCATGGTTCCATGGAGAAATTCAAGTGATTACAGAAAAAGGAGAGGAGGAGAGAGAGAAGGACAAGTAGAGAAGGCTCCATATAAGAATAGGGCACTTGTATGTGATGAACACTATGGGACAGCCGTCACCCGACTGTATATTGCATCACTTCACCCAGCTCCAGAACTAAAAACTAATTAAACACTGCCTCTTCTCAGATGTACATATTCACTTATTTTGTATATTTATTTTCATAATCAGTGGACTATAGTTATGCATTGAACATTTCCTTGTAAACCGAGACCTATTATTTGATGTTGGGTAGTTTGTGTTCATGTTGTTCCTCAGTCCCATACCATTGTATCTGCTCATTTTACTGATCAGACAGTTTTTACAATGACAGCAGCTGATGGGGCAAGGGAATTTCAAGGCAATAGTTCACAGGTTTTTATGTCTGTGTTCCATGGAAAGTTTGGGTTTTTAGTTTGTTTGTTTCCTTCTTTGTTTCTCAGTTTCATTTCAGACCTCTTTCAATTCTGATGTCAATTAAATTTGGTTCAGCAGTGTCATTTTTGACCTGTTCGCAATGGAAAACTTTTAAACTTTATTTCAGCAGTTGTTATATGTGTTTGATCAGATTTCAATGTTTGTTTATTGTCATCATGAATTCGGCTTGCATCAGGTTGATTTTTTTCCTTCCTTTTTTTTTTTTTTTTTTGTAGTTTTTAACGTTGTGTATTTATTCATGTATGTTTAATGTAAGTGTAAATCAAAATGCTAATTCTGCTTCTGAATTACAGTTAGAGCGAGTGTACTTTTTACATGGACCGTGCTAAACTGGTCGGCCTTGTTCCATCTGTGCATGATTGATAGTCTGTTTTGAGTTGGTTTTTTCTTTCACTGGGAGAAACATTGATAATTTCACGAGTCCAACACAGCCATTAAGTTACCATGGTTTCAGATTGTTCCATCTCTCTGCATGATTGATAGTCTGTTTTGAGTCGTTTTTTTTTTTTCCTTTCACTGCTGCGAGAAACATTGATAATTTCACGAGTCCAACACAGCCATTAAGTTACCATGGTTTCGGATTGTTTGTTGTAGATGTTTGGATGTAATGTTGACCGTTCTGTGGAGAGGTTTGATGTGAGGTTGTGTTGTGAAGACGTGGAGACATTCAGGGATGGTGTTGACATGTTGTTTTGCCTCTGGAATGATGCACAAGGAAATGGGTGTTGTGTGTTGATACATTGTAGTCACATGTCACCTTATCATTGTTACGCACACAGTGTTGAGCACTACTCTGGTTTTTTAGCCCTCTGCCAAAATTACCATCAGAGTAGAACTGGTAGCATCATTCTGTCTATGATCCATATTGTTTGGTGTGTTTTTTTTCTTTTTTTTTTTTTTATCTGTATTCTTTCTTTGTGTTTCCTGGTTTGAGTTTTCTCCATAAAATGACAATGACTAGGTAGGAAACTTTTTTTTTTTTTTTTTACTTTGTATTTGCACTTGTGTACTTTCTTGCATGGTATTGTCAAGGTAAAAAAAAATCAGATAATTTACTTTTTTTTCCACACACAAATCAAATTTAATTTACTTTCTTTTCACAAAAAATCACATATTTCAGACTACTGAAAAGGATACACACATTGTTCAGATTGAAATAAAAGCCAGCAGAAAAAAAAAAAAAAAAACAGCATGAGGCAAAAATGCGTATCAGTCTTGCAGCCCTTCTATCCCTTATGCATTCTCTTCCCCCCCCCCCCCCCCCCACACACACATAAAGTGAAGTTTAATTAACAGAGGTAAGGACAGATGCATTAAACATGTCACTCCTTCTAGTGTTTGAAGAGTGATGTCAGGTAAACTGTGCTGTATTCAGATGATGGCCCAGAAATCACATATGCACAAAACCAGTGGCAGTAAATAAAATATAGTGAACTAAAATCTGTTTTCCAGTAAAAAGTGCATGACATAACATGTTGTGGAACTATGCTTTTCTGCTATTTGCTTTGCCGTATATGCAGAGTGAAACATCTTTACTTGGGGAAAAAAAAATCTCAAGTGTTTGACCATTGTAAGAGATATTACATACAGAAAATAAAATTTGAAATTGAAAAAAAACAAACAAAAAAAAAAAAAAAGAGACTGCCCACATTTCACATACTTGAGGAGAAAGCTACATAAACATGAACATTGTGGTGGGGGGGGGGGGGGGGGGGATGTTGCTCTATGGTCCAAGTAAGAAAGAGACTTCCACCAGCTCAGAGTTGATGAAATTGCAGTGTTTGAAAAGGAATACTGTGGACATTTCATGATTTGCTTTCATCATAGATTACTGTGTGTTGGAATTTTTAGGCAGAAAAAAAAAAGAAACAAGAAAAAAAGGTAAGGAGGGGGTGGGGGTGGGGGGTCTTGAGGGTCCTGTGCATATACTCACTTTTTACTTGTGCGAAGAGAATGCAGCTTCTGAGGATTGGCCCAGCACGATGTCTGTGTGCTGACAGTTTCCTGGTCCCTGTTGCACAGGGGACCGCCTATCCAAGACCATGCTGAACAATGAAAGGACGCTTCATGCAACTTCATGTTTTTTAAGAAGAAAAAAAAAAAAAGGAAGAAAACAAAACAGGGAGAAAAAAAAATCAGTGAAAACACACCCAGCATGCTGTTCCTTTTTTTCAGCAGTTTACAGGGGGGGGGGGGGGGGGGGGGGGGGGGTCACTGTCTCTGACAAGAAAATAAATTCACTCATAGACAGTTCTAAATTTTATGGTACTCTTCCGAACCAAACAGCTGGTATGTGTCAGGAGATGGGACCTTTTAACATGTATGTATTAAAAAAAAAAAAAAAAAAAAGAGAGAGAGAGGGGGAGGGAGAAAGAGAGAGAGGAAAAAAAGACGAAGAAAGCAGACGTGCAGATTCAAGCTGTCTGTTCATTCATGTACTAAGAAAGAAGCAGTGTTCATGCCACAGTGCAAGGCCATGACATAGTTTGAAAAAAAAAAAAAAAAAAAAAAAAAAACAGAAAAACCAGCACCACTATCATGAAAATTTGTTACCTGAGAGTGCCTGGATCAACGCAACTGTTGTCAATTTTCAGTTATTTTGAAATTCAGATTGTAACTGAATGTGGCAAAGGGACATAGCCTACCATCTATTCTTTTTTATTCTTCCTCGTTTTTTAGTTTTATGGCGTTTTTTGTTGTTGTTGTTTTTTTGGGGGGGGGTTTGGGTGGGGGGGAGGTTCTTCTCAAATTTCTGCAATAAATCATTGACTCTCAGTGCAATAGTTGGTGGAAAAGAGGGAGGGAATGTCCATGGATTGCAGCAGCAGCTTGAATAGTTGAAGACTCAGGGTACTGAGGTGATTGGCCATGAGCATAATACAACAGCAGATCAGTGGCATGTTTCAAGCTCACTTGTGTCATTCTGTCTCGTGGTGTGAAGTGTCATTTTGTGCAGGACTGAACAGAGAAAACCAAATCCTCAGTTTGCTTCCATTTCATGGTCTTCCCCCACCTCATCCCTTGCGGGTTTTTTTTTTTTTTTTCAAACCACATTTTGTTTCGTCTGGTTTAGTGTGTGACACTAAGAATTCAACCTTCATGGAAGAAGCAAAAGATTGTCAAGAAAAGTATTCGAGGAAAAAAAGAAAAAACCCCTACCTGAATAAGCTTTAAAATGAAACACTCACTCCTCTCCTCTTCTCCTTGATCTTGTTTGATGTTTGTGAACTAGTGGCTTGTTAGAAAGCGCGGGGAGAGAGAGAGAGAGAGAGAAAGCTGATTAAACATGAGCGTATGTAACTGTTACATTGTTCTAGAGCACATCAAAGAGAACCATTTCTACCTTGCGCAAAAAAAAAAAAAGAAAAAAATGTTCCTCATTTTTATGTTGATGCCTCTGTGCAAAACTGGCACAATCTGTCTTGTTGTGTGTCATTTCTGTGTATGTAAAACTGAAAGCACAGTCCATATTTGATAAACTGTTTGATTCCTTGTATGTATGTCATCTGATTTGAGGTGAGATGTCTTCATCCATTTCTTTGCCTGGAACAGATTTGTGTTGCCATCATATATTTTTCTGTGCAAAACAATCTTATGCTATCATTATTCATTTCAACTTGCAGAACCAACATACTGGTAACGTCAGCCCTTTGTTTCTGTTTAGCAAAACAGATCAATATTTGTACTTCCCAATCATCAATAAGTCTGTGCAAAGTTGACGGTGGTTGGGTCATCAGCAAATGTTAAATGGACACAGCTATTCACAGAACATCTGCCTGTATGTCACTATCATTTGCATCTCCGAGAAAACATGGATAACAGGTTATTGGCTACTTATGCGATCATCTCCATGTGGAAAAGTTATGCGATAATCATTGTTTTGAGAAGTTATGCGATCATCTGTGTGGTGAAAACATATGCGATCATCAATATAGACAACAGCTAGGTGATCATCAGTTCTGTTCTCTCATCTATTTCTACAGTGCTTCATATATGGCGGCTACTGGCCAACCCTATGATCTGCTCAAGTTCAGAAAAGAAGCAGAAAAGCATTAATTATCAACGCACAGATCTCAAGTTTCTCTCTGCTCTCTGGCACCTGAACACATGTTCATTTTTTTATATCTGTAGTTGCAATTTTTCATAACGCATACATTTTTAAAAAGCGGAATGAATAGCAGAATTTTGCTTTCTGTTCACCATACAAGTTTTAACATGCTGAAAGCAGTAGATATGTCCTAAAATTTAACCAAAAAATGCCCAGATATGCCAACAAATCGTGAAGAAAAGAAGAAAAAACATAACCAGGTCAGCCACTTCATTTTTTTCTTTCAAGAAAGAAACAACTATCAAACAGAACAAGCATCCTTGATGATGTGCAATCTGTGGATGAAGATTTTTCAACAATCACTCCTACACCAGATGTGTCTCAGAATGGAACATCGCTATGGCCTCATCTTCTGTCTCATCTGCTTCTCTTTCTTTTGTATTTCAGGTTGCCTTTGTCCTCATACAGTGTCCATTGTTTCACATTGTGGTATGTCTCGTCCAATCATCCGTTCGTGTTTGTGTTGAACGGGCAAGACGCATCCAGCGTTTTGTAGGGAGAAATGTTCTGACGGTTTTTAGTCTTCATGCAGTCAGCTTTTTCTCTTTGTACTGTAGCTCCATAGACTACAATCAAAATAAAAAACACAACTAATACTGGTGACTCTTCATGTGTTGATCATTGTGTATGTATGTGTGTGTGCGAGTTGGAGAGTGTGTATCATAGCTAGATATCACACATCTCATGGAATTTGAACTGTTGAGACAAAAAATGGGGGAGGGGGAATGGGAATAAGGGGGGACTTTATCTCCCCCAAAAGCTGTTTTAGTACGTCTATTATGCAGATGGCATATAGCAAAGGTTTGTAAGAAATATAATCCTCATCAGCCTATGATCTCATGAAATAGCTGAGGATTTCAGGTAAAAGTAGGACCAGAACCCTGAAGGCAATGGGCAGAGGCAGCTGAAAAAGGTTCCAGCTGGATCTGGTCAAGGAGGAACAAAAGTGAACTTCTTAAATTTCCCAACTTAGAACAGGTGTCCCATTAGCAGTGGGGTAAGACGTCTGTCCAAAAAGGTACGACCTGAGATGCCACCCATCCAAAAGTCGCAGGTTTGAATCCCAACAGTGCCAGGAAGTTGGCAGAAGGGCATCTGGAAGTCGTGACCTGGATGTGGCTTGGCCCCCTTAGAGTGTAAGGAGATCAGGACCAAACCACTTGTCTGAGAGGGTTCTTCTGCGAAGACATTCTGCTGTCAAGTTCTCCCTACAGTTTCTTCCTTTAAAGTCTATGTTGCACAGCGCTTCATGGCAGATATAGTCTTGACCCAGCATATTTTTGATGATTATCATGGAAAAATGAAAGCCCCATCTTTTTTTTTTTTCCCCTGTCCCAACCTCTGCGCCACCTCACAGGCAGTGTACCCACGCCGCTCATTCTGACACCCTGTCCACAGCCACAGCCTGGTCGGCCCTGCCACAGCCCCAGCACCAGCAATCCACAGGGAGCGGTCAATGTCAAGTCGTCAAGAGGCAACCCACTGGAGGAGACACTGCACTGCTGCCAAGTCACTTCAGTGGTATTCAGTGGCGCCTGTTCTGACCTAACATACACAGGACACCACCAACTAAGCCCCCTACTGACGACAATAATTGCCTAGTCGTGGAGCCGGCGTGAGTGAGCTGTCCCTCTGGAGGGCGCCACCACGTCCATCCAATGACAGCACCTATGGACTCGCCAATACCGGTGACCCTGACAGAACCAAGCCAAGGCCACAGACGTGGAGGGGACATCAAAATTGAGGTCACCATGACAGCAGGGCATGAAGGGCCACAAAATTTGAGACATTCTTTTTATGCTGATCAGTGAGAATGGGGATGATTAAGATGATGCTACAGAATCCATTTCGGTCTGAGACTACATGACAGGGCTGTACCGTACGCTTCCTTTCATAACATATCCCGGCATCAACCAGGCCCAAGAGATACAGGCACCTGCAGTGTTTGTCAGGAAATTTGAGTAACACTCTCGGAAATGCATCCATTGTTGAAATACGGACGAAACAGTCTGCATCATGAAATATTGGCAAACCTATTTTAGGTATGTTGTCATCGAGTACAAAAAATAAGAAACAGGAGACCTGGACACATCATACCCCGTGTAAAAAGTTCCAAGAGGATCTTATCAAATCACCCTGAATCAGAAAGAACAAATTGTAAAATGCTTATCAGCGTAAATCCCCCCCCCCCCCCCCAAAAAAAAAAAAAAAAAAAAAAATTGCTGTGAGTAACTACAGGGGTTGCGTTGAGCACTGTAATGCCCTTTTGTCCCAAAATGTTTGTTGCAAAACAAGATGCCAGCAGTATGTTTTCCCTTGCTTCCCTTACAATGTTACTATCTGTCGCTAATCATGATGACATGTACTCATTTCACTGGAGAACAAATTATTCATAGGCAAAATGCAGTTGTCAGTAATTTTGAGTTACAGCATCATACAGGACACTCAGGAAAAGTTTTAAAGACAGTTCTACATGACAGCCACACTGAAAAATGGGGAGTTTGTATTATACTCCCTGTTTGGCTAGTATACTTATGGGGGGGAATACCATGTCAGACCATAGCATTCAACGGCAGTTAGCTCTGCCTGGCTGAATTTTTGTGGCTAATGCAGTGATAAGACAGTCACGTGACGCCCACCCTACTTCCGCCATAGGAAGAAAACCAGTGTCCGCTTCCTGCTCCTCATTCAGTGAGGTTTGTGCGCAAGGTAACCCTGAGAACCTTGGCACTAGAGGGGAAGGTAGGGCGGGCATTAGAGTCTGACATGGTAAGTATACTAGCCAAACAGGGAGTATAATACAAACTCCCCATTTTGGTGTCATATACTGTACCATGTCAGACCACAGCAGAATTTAAAGGAATTGGAGGAGGGCCGAGTGCCCTAATGGTTCTTGGGGTTAGAGGGCGGAACCAACATAGCTGCATTAGTCACACAAAAGAGAGATCCCTTTAGAACTATCAGCCCTGGTCATGCGGATATCCCTTCAATCAAAGTTTATGAAGGGATTTTCCGAATGCCAGTAGGCTGCCTCCAGTAGATGGCACAAGGGAACAGAGTGCTGGAATGCTGCGGAAGTGGCCAGCACTCTCTGACCTCATGAGCCGGGGAGATAAGATGGGGAGATCCTTGTATGCCCGGGCGTAGGCAGATCTGATCGCCTTGGAAAGCCACCTAGAGATGGTGCCAGCTGAGATGTCTTTATTATTATTGGGGGTCATAGAAATGAGGAGATGTCTCTGGGAGGAGGGCTGGGGCGCGAGCATTCCAGTAGTATCTCAGACACCTAG
Source organism: Conus betulinus (assembly GCA_016801955.1). Taxonomy (NCBI): domain Eukaryota; kingdom Metazoa; phylum Mollusca; class Gastropoda; order Neogastropoda; family Conidae; genus Conus; species Conus betulinus. The sequence continues at coordinate 78,109 of JADBJO010001656.1, forward strand.
AGGGGCACAGGTCCATGTCCCCCCGCTTTACCCTCTTCCCAAGATATCCGCCAGTGAGCCGATGACGAGGGAGGGAGAGGCCGTGCCCCCAGTTCCTGATTCTTAGCTAAGAATTCGGGAAGAAACTTTAGAGAGACAGAGCCGTCCCTGTGGAAGGCAATGTCTCTGGGGTCCCCGCTGAGGACATGAATTTCACTGTGCCTTCTGGCCGAAGCCAGGGCGAGCAGAAATGTGGTCTTGAGAGAAAGAAGGTCAAAGGGAAGGGTGGCAATAGGCTCGAAAGGGGGTTTTCTGAGAGCGTCAAGGACAATGAGAGGTCCCAAAGGGGATGCGCCTAGGGGACTGGGACTCGCATAGAGCCACCCCCCTAGAGATCTATCTGAGAAGGAAGTCATTCTCAAACAAGGGTCCACCGAATTGGTGAAAAGTGGTGCAGATGGCTGACCTGCAGTCCTGAATGGAGCTAGCAGAGAGCCTAACAGAAAGGATAGGTGAGATAGGAAGTTGCCTATCTGGATATTGGAAGGGCGATTGTGTGGAACAGAGTTGTCTGAGCACAGGAGAGACCCATCTCTCCCATCGGTAATCATAGAGGGACTCAGTGCTTGCTCTGCGCAAGGCCGTCGCTAAATCCCGTAGGTCTTGCGAGGCCCCAGCCCCAGCAAGTATGTCTAGGACGGACTGGGATCTGTCCATCTGCGAGGGAGGGGCAGATGCTCGCAATTGGGCTGGCACAGAAGCCAGATCTGAAGGCGGAGCACCTGTGTCCCACCAAGTGTTCAACTGGAGAGGGGGAACATGGGAGAGGGACTTGAGGTCCGGAAACCAGGACTGGGTCGGCCACCACGGGGTTATGAGGATGAGCCTGGGTCTTTCCAGCCTCGCCTTCCTGATCACGTTGTGGAGGATCGGGAAGGGAGGAAAGGCGTATGCTATGAGGCCCGACCAGGGAAGGGAGAGAGCATCGATTGCATATGCTTGGGGATCGGGGGTGGGAGAGACACACACTGGCAGACGATGGTTGGATCGGGTGGCAAAGAGGTTGACCATAGGCCTGAACCAATGCTCCCACACCGAGGTTAGGGTTAGCCTGCTGAGGGTCCATTCCGTGTGGGAGAGACCTGGACCGGCTGAGGGAGTCTGCCAGGATATTGTGGGTCCCCGCTATGTGTCTTGCACGGAGGGCGATTTCCCTGTGCGTGGCACCAGCGGAGGAGGGCCTCTGTCCGGAGGGAGAAGCTGAGGGAGCGAGCTCCCCACCTCCCACCCCACCTCCTCCCTGTTGACATAGCAAGCCACTGAAGTGTTGTCCGTGAGCAGGAGAACGAGTTGGTGTGAGATCTGGGGTTGGAAGCAGAGGTGGGCAGCCTGACCGCTTCCAATTCAGGACACTGAGTGGAGACGGGCAGTCTGTGCATCCCACACTCCCAAGGCATGAAGGTTCTCCAAGTGGGCACCCCAGCCCGAGTTGGAGGTGTCTGTGTAGAGTTTCAGGGGCTGGATTGGGAGGGAGATGGAAAAACCCAGGGGTCAGGGTGGCAGGGTTGAGCCACTCTTCCGTAGCCCATTGGAAACAAGGGCAGAGGGGAATGGACTGATCCCAGTGGTCAGAGTCTGAGACCAACGACGACAGAACTCCCTTTGGAGTTGGCGCTTGGGGACCCGGCCTAGGGGAATGAGGGACGAGAGGGACTCCATCATCCCCAGGAGGGAGGTAAGGGTTCTGGCCGGGGTGTTGGAGGATCGGCGGGAGGCGGGAGATGAGGTCCACTATGCGGACAGACCTCTCTGGTGTCGGGGAGACCTGCATGGAGATTGTGTCGAAACTCATGCCCAGAAAGGAAAACTGCTGACTGGGGTTGAGTTCGCACTTGTTGGGGTTGTGACAAACCCTAGGATGGAACAGAGGCGCAGAAGATGGTTGGTGTGGGATGGCACTGGGCCCGGAAGGGAGCCAGGACGAGCCAGTCGTCCAGGTACACCCGGAGGTGAATGTCCTCCTGTCTGGCCAGGGAGGCCATCTCCTTGACCACCTTCGTGAAGAGGAAGGGTGCCAGGGAGAGGCCGAAGGGGAGCGCCTGGAACTGGAACGACCCTGCCAGACGAACCGTAGGCATTGTCTGTGGGATGGGTGTATGGGGATCAGAAAGTAAGCATCCTTCAGATCTATCGAGGTAGCCCAATCCTGATGGTGGATGGAGTCTCTGATCTGAGTCGAAGTGTCCATCTTGAATTTGGGTGCTCTGACGAACTTGTTGTGGGAGAGAGGTCGAGGAGGATGGGCCTCCATCCTCCTGATGGTTTGGGGATGACACAAAGAGGTGGAGTAAAACCCAGGGTTGGGATGGGAGATCGTGATGGCCCATTTTTTGGAGGAGTTCTTTGACTTCCCAGCGAAGCGCCTCCGCTTAGCCTGGGGAGGGGTTGCTGGGGGAGGGAGGCAGAGAACGCATCAGAGGGGGGTGTTCGTGGGCCCAAGGCAGGTGGAACCCCTCCTGTAAAACCGCCACTATCCATGGGCTGAGGCCCATACGTCTCCACTGGTGGGCATGCTGGGATAGGCTGCCCACCAGAGGGGCCGAGGGGCCAGGGTGGGGGGGGAGGCCAGTGGGCGGGATAGGGGGGGTAGCGGTATGAGTTCTCCCTGTTCCAGTTACCCTGTAGCGAGTCCTCGTCATCTTCGGGGCCGTGCCTGCTGGCCAAACCGAAAATTCTGCTGGGGAAGTTTCGGCTTCGGCCTAGAGGGGGTATTAGGGCACTTGGCGGGCCATGCGGAGTAAGGTGGGGCCTGCTTGGAATAGGGCTGGGGTCTGGAAAGAGGAGTGGAGGAACAAAAGGAGGGTCTAGCAGGGCGAGGCTGACGAGGGGGAGGAGGGTGGGGGGTTGGCCACAAATGAGGCTGCCTGCTTACGTTCCTTGACTGTGTGGGTAATGACAGCAGTCGAATAGTCGCCAAAGAGCGACTGCTCCTGTCACGAGATGCACCGCAAGACCGCCTTAAGCGCTGGGTGAGATTAACCTGTGACAGCACGGCATCTCTACAAGCCAGTAGGCAATTGTAGTGACTCCTGGCTCCCCTGTCCGCCACAGCCGAAAGGTGATGCGATATCCTGTTGATCAGGAGTCGCATCAGGGGATCGCTGAACAAGCAAGATTCCGTCTCCTGGTGTGTCTTAGAAACATGTGCATCTGAGGACATGGAAACAGTGCCGTTCTCCTCCGGCCAGATCTCCTCCACACGCTGCAAGAGCATGTCGAGAAAGACATATCCAGCAGTGGTGTGCAGGATCCCCGATCTTGTTATACGGTCCCACTCCGTCAGGTTCTTGATAGAGATTGTGGCAGAGGGGGGGGGGGGGGGGGGGGGGGGGGGGGGGTGGGGGGGGGGGGGGGGGGGGGGGGGGGGGGGGGGCAGATGGGGGATCAGCCGGCAGTCTGCTGGGGAAATAGCAATTTCCCTGGTCACCGGATTGTCGGAGAACAGGGAGGAGATGTAGGCCTTCCAGGGGTCCCTAAGGAAAGATCCTACAGGGGCCATATTCAAAGCCGAGAGGGATTCGTTCCCTGGCAGAGGGACGGCCTGCGCACCCCTGGCTAGGGTTGCTGGATGCTCCCAAATAGAGGTAAGGATCTGAGGTGCAACGATTCTGGGGTGAGATCGCTGGGCTTGAGGGGCCACAGTGTACTTAGCGAAGGAAAAGAACTTGTCCAAGGGTGAGGACTCCCTCACGACAAGCTCCAGGCGCCACCACTCAAGGGTGTACACATCGCATGATGAGGAGAAGGATTCCTCTACCTCATCCTCAGACTCTGGGGAGTCGGGTTCCTGGAGAGGTTGCGCCAAACCTTCTCCAGGAGACAACTGCAGGGGTGCATGAGGTCCCACCCTAGCTTGGAGAGAGACCAAGGTCAAACCAGCGCAAGGAGGCTGGATGCCACATACAACCGTGGAGCTGATCCTGCTGATCTGATCTGAGCCACTAGTCCCTCTCGGGGGCATAGACCCACCGGTCCCCAAGGAGGAAGGCGGGCTGTGGCAGCCCTGGGACAGGATTCCTCAGGGGCCACGGTAACCTGAGACACCGGGGGGTGAGGGGGGGGGGGGGGGGGGGCAAGAGAGCATGGCCTGTCATACCCCCCACCCCCAACCCCCCGCCCTGGAGAGTGCACTGCCTCATACACTTCCCTGGTGGGATCCATAGAGGCCCCCTGTGTATCAGGGGGAGCGGTGGAGGACACGGTAAATGAGCCCCCTATCCGCATGTGCGTGGATTGGAGTGGCTGCAGTGACATGGTCACCATCTGGGTCTGATCATGCAGGTTACCCGTGGTCCCGCTGGTCGATCCTCCCCCCGGAGAAATGGGACTGCGGACATTGCCCAAGTGGGGCATGGAACAAGTCCGCTCCCCAACGTCCTGTACCCCTATGGGAAAGTTCGACAGTCAATCAGGGTGGGTCGACCGCCGGGGGTCTGAGTGGCACAGGTCCAGGCGTAGCAGAGCCTGCGGCTGAACCCAGAGTTATGGCCAGTTTGGGGATCCCAATTACTGACCATAAGGAGTACGGATGCTCCTCGTGCAATAGCGGTGGCTGCACTTGTGCACGGTGGGGGGGGAGAGCATCATGAGCCTGCGTGCTATTAGTGGGGGGGAAGGCTAATGGCATGAGGCTCATATAGGCAAGTGATGGGTGGTATTCCAGGCACATCCCGTAATCCATGCTGGTCTGCACCTCGGTAAAATCCCTGGGGGCCGAAGGTCTTGTGACTCAGCATTATAGTAAGAGGTCTGTGTCTCACCATGCGTCGGAAGGGAAGAAGGCAAGCTGGCAGGTAAAGTGGGGGAGAGGGAGAATTCGGGTAAGAATTCTGAAAACAGGCTTTCCCTTTTAGGGGAGACTTGCCTTTGGATTTCTGGGGAATATCAAAGGAGAAGCATTTGGAAATGGTGGCAGCTTGCCTTTGGCCTTCGGACGCAGTGATTGTGTGTCCGCCGGTCGGCTAGAGTAGATTCAAATTGATGGTCGCACGTCCCCTCCGCGGAACCCCCCTCTACACCAGCTGTACGTTCTTCTTCCGTAGCAAGAACGGATTGCTCCAAGGAATCGGCACACGGGTCTTCCGGGGCAAGGAGCGACTTCTGAACAGCAAAGTGGCTCAACCCGTTGTTGCCCTTCACCATGTTGGACTACGGTGGCAGAGCAAACATGGAACATACGACTACAAAGTGGAGACAAGTCGGTCGATCGAGAGATCGTAAAGAAACTCGTCCGACCTTGTACTAAAAGCACTGATAATACTAGATCGAGAGGTTGTAAAGAAACTCAATCGACAGTAACAGGGGATCAAGAAATCGAATGGAAAACTCAATCGACCTGTACTAGTAACAATAATAATACGTACTGTTAGATCAAGAGATCGAGAGAAAACTTTATCAACCTGTACTAGTAAAATGAAAATAAGGTGCTAATAACAGTGATATGCTACTCTCTTGGTCTACTTCAATTACATGGGACACAGTAATTGAGCACTAAGAATCATATGAAGGCAAACTGATTATTAATTGAAGCACATCACTAAATAACAGTGTACGGGAAACCTCTGTACCACTTAACCAGGTGTGACATACGTGGATGACCACGAGGTGAGGCAATATGGCAGAAAGGACGACCGGCGAGGAGTAAACAAAGATGGCGGCCCGAATGATCGGCGAGAGAGTTAGATCGCCGAAGTGAATTTACCAGGTGGAGCTCGAGAGTAAATAACTAACTAACACGCAGAGAAAGGAGAATGAAGGTAACCGGTAAAGGAGAAGAATGAGCCGTGGATGCCTTCCCACCAGGAGGGACGCGTTCCTACACCGGAGAGCAAGTACCGAATTTGAGAAAATGTCACTGAAAAACAAAAGTCGCGAGAGCAATCACGACGAGTGTGAAAATAAAATAAAGACATGCCAACCATAAGCCTCACACGGCCATAGTACCCAGGATTTAGCGCAAGCCACAACTGAACAAGTAAAGAAGCAAACACACAAGCAATCTTTACACAAAGCAAAGTATAGGCGAGACAGAGAACAAGACTTATCTTGCTTAGGCTGCAGCAGGCGAAAATGAATGAGGAACAGGAAGCGGACACCGGCTTTCTTCCTAAGGCGGAAGTAGGATGGGCATCATGTGACTGTCTTATCACTGCATTAGCCACAAAAATTCGGCCTGGCAGAGCTAACTCACTGCCGTTGAATGCTATGGGTCTGACATGGTACAGTATATGATGCCAAATGACAATTGCTCCTTTAGTTGAGAGTGTTTGTGCACCTGCTGTGCAAATCATGGTCAATCATAAAACAGATGGATCCCAGTTCCTTTGAAAAACCGTGACATGCTACTCTCTTGGTCTACTTCGATTACATGGGACACAGTAATTGAGCACTAAGAATCATATGAAGGCAAACTGATTATTAATTGAAGCACATCACTAAAAAACAGAATTAGCATTGCTTGAATTTATTTTTCTCTGATGTCAAGGACCACCAGCATTTTGTTGTTTGAAAAACAATTTCAAAGTGAAGTCCTTTCATTCCATGATGAAAGATGCCCAGCATTACATGCAGGATTTTGTGATTATTGTCATCTTCGTCATTAGACCATCCACCTCCATCTCAAAAAAAAAAAAAAAAGGAAAAGAAAATTGTACTAAGTGTCACCAATTTGTGTGTTTCCGAGTCGGAATTAAACATCATGATCACTTGCAGTACACATGTTCTTCAGTTTTGTAGCACAATTTGAAATTTGCATGGAACTTACTTTACAGACGGACCACAAAGAACAAAAAGACATGAAAAGTTACAAAACTGTTCTAATGGTAAAACATATTCAGGTGTTAGTGTTCTTTTCTTCATGTATTCAACATGTACGGTAAATGTTCATGGGCAGGCATGGACAACCTGTTGCTTTCAGTTGAACTGACAAGGGATGGAATACAGCATGTCATGCCTGTAGACCTTTTCTGATAGTTGTAAATGCAAACACAGTGACAAATGAAACATAAGAACTCATGTGATTGTGATAAGGCAAAATATGTAAATGTGAATCACCTGGTTTGTTCTGAACAGTCCTGGAAGAAAAAAATCACAAACTTCTAACAACTTTTCAAAAACAATGGTATGCATTTTCAATGATAAGGTGTAATATTTCTTTTAATTCCCAACAAAGCAACTTCTCTTGCCTAATATTTTGAAATGAGCAAGATATCCTTCGAAAAGATGTCGGCAATGCTGCTCACTGAACTGGAAGGGACATAACTCTACTAAACATACAGTAGCAGACAACACAAGGTCTGAGGAGACTGATACCATGTTGCAATGGAAATCTTTTAATCTTTAATCCATTTCCTTTTTTTCCCTTTAGCTGATGCAAGATTGTTAGTTTCTTGTTAAAAATTACAGTTATACAGTATTTTCTTCTTTTTTTTTTTCTATTTCATGTTAAAAATTACAGAGTATTTTCATTCCTACCCTTTTTTTCAAAAATGATGACCACAAAATTCACAAATCCCACTCACTTTCATAAATTCTCAATATAATGAAAAGCATCTTTAGTTTTCACAACTTTTCATCTTCAGTAGGAACCCTGCATCAGAGATTTATGGCAAACACATACACATCTGTCTGAATCAGAAATATGCAGTATACACATGAAAGTATGTCTGAGGAAAAGATACACATGTATGCCATATCCTGCATATGCTGTAATCAGAGATGCATGGCTTACGCATGTTTGAGAAGAAATGCTTGCCATACACATGGCTTTGAATCAGACACGTGTCATTAACATGCAGTGTGTGTGTGTGTGTGTGCGAATCACACATGAGTAGCGTATACATCCGATTGATGTGCAACAAGGAAAATGTACGGTTATGAGAGAAAAAACAGACTCCATGTTCGTCCATACAATATACATACCTAACTTCTATGCACAATCTCCCAAAACATTAACAGTGAAGAAATAAACAGATCAAAATTAAGCACATACCCATTCATTCGCAAAACCGAAGATGACATCACTGACACCTAACTTACACACCAACTAAATCGTGAATAAATAACATTACTTCATAATGATGTACAGCTTTCACAGACACAAACCAATTCACACTCTCTCATGCTTATATTAACGTCACAAACAAAGGGACATGGGCAAGGGGGAAGGTGGGGGGCCAGCTGTTCAATCACATGGCAGCATTCCAACAGTACGAGGGGTGAGGTAGGGGGTGGAGGGGGAGCAGAGGGGGAAGGCAGACAGCTGTTCAGTCCACACAAAACAAACACAAAAATGCAGAATGGCCCTGGAATACGGTGGGTGAGCCACAGGGACACCTCAGAAATCCTCATTAATATTTCATTTATTCATATTTATTCATTAGGATTTGGGTTTCCTGGTTGGATCTGTAAAAAAAAAAAAAAAAAAAAAAACCAATTTTTTTTTAAGTTTCTCTCTAGGCGGCCAGCAGACGTAGAAGATATTTATTGTACTGAAAAAGTATTCAGACAAGCAGTCTGCAGACACAGCCAGCCACACACAAGACATGCTGTTCATCAAGCCATTGGTATGCCTGACCTCTCACTTTGCCTTAGGAATGTGCTTTCTGCATGAATGCTACCATTCACACAAACAAAATGCAGTCCGATCAGTACAGAATAAAATGTTGGCAGCTGTCAGGACATTTGGAGCAAAACGATACTGCTTTAATTCTAACCTGTGCATAAACTTTGGTATTCACCAGCTGACATGCGCATGTCCTGTAATCAGTCACCACTAGAAGTAGCCTCCTTGTAAGTTGTCCAACACAGGGTCACATCTGACAAAACCAGTTGTTCCAATTTTCCTCACTCACCTGATTGTGAGTGATCACTTGCACTTCTGCTTTGCACATGCAGTTCAGTTGTCTTCATTTCTCTGCATGTTTGAACTAATAAACACTATGTGAGATAGAATTCATAAGGACATCTACCGCCATTTGGATGCCATTTCAAATGGCTCATAGCAGACGATGCAGAATAAAAAAAAACAAAAAAAAACAAAAAAACCCTGATGCTTCACAAAGAGCACTCATTTTGTATTACAGCTTTACGATGGAAAGCTCAATATGACGTCAGAGAGATAGGAAAATGAATGGGCAAACTACTTGCCTTTCCTATCATCTACAAATCAATGGTAAGATTCTTGTAATACTTGACATTTCTATCCGATTGTAACTCCATCTGATTACACTGAAATAACACAATCACACAACTTTCATACCTTTGGCTTTATAAAAGACATAACTCTGCTGAAAATACTACTGAATGACCATAGAACAGTTTTGGTCAGAAGAGAGAAAGAGAAAATGGAGGGGAGGGATGGGGGAGGGAGGTGGACAGGGAGGTGGTGTTTCCAGGACATTTTCTAGCTGTTATAAAGTATGAATTCCTAAATGTATTTGTGACCCCTGAAAATTTGGAAACCAGTTTTTCGCACTGAGTTCAACCCCTGATCTTTAGGAAATGATCATCACTGAACACACACACACACACACACACACACACACACACACACACTCTCACACACACACACACACACACATTCATTCACACACACACACACACACACACACACACACACACACACATTCACACACACACGCACATGCACACACACAAGTTCAAATCACGCATCCATCCCATCAAAAATCAAACTTCAGTTTCTTAGATATTTTGCAGTTTTCCAAGCTTTTTTCTCTATCCCACACAGACGACTTCTGCAAAAAAAACAGTATGAGCTCTCAAACAATCCAAAAAAAGAGAAAAAACAACAGAAAAAAAACCCTCATCGCTAACAAAAAACTTATTTGTCCATCATGCATGTGTCTCACACACACACACACACACACACACACACACACACACTCATGCCTTGTCCCTACACACCCCAACAGTCCCCCACATCCTCAACACCCCCTCAGGACAGCGTGTGGGCCACACTCTGTGCAGGGGTCACAATCAGCTGATGCTGCTGCACCTCATTGTGCATCGCCTCCTGTCCCCCCGCCACCATGGACTGACTTAGGCCGTCCGACGACCCGGGCTCCACCACCAGCGTCTGATGACCCACCCCTTGCTGCGGCACTGTCGACATGATGATCTGAGAGGCGGGGGCCTGAACGGTCTCCGAGGAAGGAGGGGCAGCGCCGATGGGCTGCTCCGTGATGTGCTGGTAGACGGTGGTGGCGCCCGTGAGGTCACGAATCACCTGCAGGACCATGTTGTCTGACATGCCATCAGGCGTCTCCATGACGACGTGCTGTAGCTGCCCCTCTCCGATGAGATTCTGGGTGGTGCCTGCCTCCCCAAGCTGGCCGTCGATGGTGTGCACGTGATGTAGGTGGGCCCTGCACCCATGGAAGCTATGTCCTCCTGAACGACGTCCTGGTGCAGCGGGTCGGGCTTGATCTCCACCAGCTCTCCAGACGCTTCCTCCTTCTGAGCCGGAGCGTCAAACATCTCCTGCCCCTCCTCGGCTTGATCCTTGATCTTCAGGAGGACGGGTCGTGAGACGGCCGGATACTTGCGCGGTCGGCCACGCTTGTGCAGCGTGCCCAGGGTGTGGGAGCGCATGTGTCGGTACAGGTGACCCCGGTTACTGAATGACGTGCCACACAGGTTGCACAAGAATGGCTTTTCTCCTGACACAACACCAACAACAACTGCTGTCAGCAACCTCAAAACCCACCACGGCAAAGAGGAATTTTCCTACTAAACATAAATGCACTGTGTTTTGTTCTGTGATGTTTTTCTGGATTGTTTTTGCAGAACTAATAAGTTTTCTTTGAAAAATTTGCTTCCACTTCTGCCTTCACTCACCTCACTTTGAAACCTACTACAAAGAAGTTTTACCAAACAAAACTTATCTTAGCTGTTTTAAACGCAAACCTTGTCCCCGCTTGGCAATGAACATTGCCATATCACCAGAATTTAAAAGAAAAAGAATTCAAAACTGGGACAGCGGGGATAACTCACCTCCATACTTAATCAGTCAGCAAGATCATTGCCTATAGTGAGTTCACTGAAACATATTCAAACTCAGTTTTCACCAAACTGGATGAAGATAAGTGACTGCTCATTCATTTTCGTTATCCCGAGTGTTATGTATCTTGCCTGAAGAAGACGTGAAAGGTCGAAACATGTTGTATTTTGTCTTGTGATTCATTTGTAAATGTTTTTCAGCGCAGCCTTACTGATAATTTTAAAAATGTGTTACAATTTCCAGCTCAGCTGCCTCACTTTGCAGCTAGATCAGTCTTCTGACCTTTCCTCAACCAAGCCTGAAGGTGGGACAGGGTTATGATATTTGGACAGGCAAGTATTTCGAAAAACTACATTCTGTAGTTACATTCAGTTACTTACCTGTCCAACTGCCATCACTCCAGAACTTGAAAGACATTGTCGAGAATGGCCAGAAGGCAAAACCAACGCAGAAATTCAGATGCTGGTAGAAGACCTTGGCAGAAAAGATGATATTTTAACATACACTGACGGTTCTGTCACCAAAGGTAAGTCAGGCTGGGGATACACAGTGTGAAGCAAAATGGCCGAACTATTCAGGAAGACAATGGTGCACACAGTTTAACAACTTCAAGTCTGACAATGGAGGTAGAAGCTGTGACACAAGACACTCCACTGGCTTACATCCATAAGCCAGTTTCAAACTCAACAAGCCATGACTCCATGAACCTACTTCAGAAAATGAAAAGAGAAATGGAAAGCCCTGCTTGGAATGAACTAATGCGCAGCCTTCCATTGGAGAGACTCATATGCATGTACTGTCTTGGACATGCTGGTGTGGAAGGAAACGACAGAGCAGACACACTGGATGACAAGACAACAATAAGAACTGGATTACTGCTTGGCCGATCTGATGTGATAAGAAATCTGAAGAAACACTTAAGCAAACATGAGCAAAGCCACTATACCATAGACCATCTTTCAGATCTGAACATCAAGAGAGGAAGTGGCCGCACATCCAGACTTAAGAGAAGAGCAAGAAACATCACCAACCAACCAAACACTGGAATAATTCAAGGCCAACATTGCGAAGACTCCTAGAGACTGGGGCAAACTCATACTGGGCCTTTCCAATAACAGACACAAAAGATGAAACACATGTCAACTGAGATAAGACTTTGAATCTCACAGGGAACCCAGCGTATATACTGCAGATATGTGTGCTCTGGTGTGGGTTCATCAGTGGGGTGATGCCAGCATGTTAGAGTCTCCATGGACATCATGGGCTGTACTTACATGTCGTGGGCAACGGGGAAGTGACCTACTACCTCGTTGTAAGCTCAAAGGTCCGTTACTTGCAGATCCATATGTCGAGAGTAACCTTTAACCTTGTGGTTTGCAGTGGTTGAGGGGTGGGTAACGTACAACGAGGACAGGGCATGAGTTCGCCGGGGGGTTAGATCAAAAGAAAGGCATTGGACACGTTCAATGATCACGAACTTCACGCAAAGTTAAGATTTCGTTGACAAAACATCTTCCAGCTGACAGACACTCTCCGAGAAGACACTGACTTTGATTAGCATGGACTGAGACATGGAACTCAGCCCTCTGCTCTACAAGTGGGTCTGTAGCTCCCAAGTTCGTCTGCTACAATAGTTGGCTTAGCTCTTGGTGTGTGTGTGTGTGTGTGTGGGTAGGCCAAAATCTGTCTTCGTGTGCCTGTGTGTGTCACTGTTACTTTTGTGTCAGAGTGTGTATGTGTGTGTGTGCGTGTGTGACTTCATCATGTTTATGGCCTTTTAATACTTTTATCAAATTTGTTTTATTAAACCGCTTTTTCAGTCTTTGTGTGTGTGTGTGTCAGCATGTTTGTGGGCATGCGCAGAAGGTTGGCGGTTATTCAAGACATGCACAGAAGAGAATCCCTCTTTTTATCTGACCTTCACCCTTTACTTTCTAGACACTTCGCAGGTAGAAACCAAGACAAAACCCAGAGGATATAGGTACGGAAGTAGAATAGGCTGAACCCACAGGGTTTGTACCCAGGAGTTAATCTCGTTGTAGAACTAAGTTTACAGACGACATACAAGTACGGCCCCATGAGTGTGCAAGCGTTGGTGGGTGGGAGAGAGAGAGAGAGTGAGTGAGTGAGTGAGTGTGAGTGTGTGTGTGTGTGTGTGTGTGTGTGTGTGTGTGTGTGTGTTCACCAGTGGGGTAATGCCAGCGTGTTAATTAGAGAGTCCAGAGACATGTATGTGGAAGCGCTGGTGTGTGAGTGTGTGTAAGAGAGTGTGTGAGTGTGTGTGTGTATGTGTGCATGTGTGTGTTTATGTGCATGCATGCACGTGCGTGCGTGTGTGCATGCGTGTGTGTGTGTGTGTGTGTGTGCGTGGGATGTGTCTGAGGGGGGAGGAGTTGTTGTTCTTATTGTTATGTGTATGTCTGTGTGTGCGCGAGAGAGTGCACGTGCACTGACATGCTGTAATTGATGGTCTTGTTGTTGTTTGTAAGTCGTTTTCTGAACATTCACGCACAAAGTCACAACACACACACACACACACACACACACACACACACACACACATACCTGCATGTGCGCACTCTCACGCACACACACATACAAACGTGTGTGCATATATTCGCTTGCTCTTACCCACACACATATACACGTGTGCATGTGGACGTCCACACACCGACACACACACGCACACACTCATACACATAAGCGCACAAATGGACACACACACGCACATGCGCACACGCCCACATACAAAGACACAGGCATACACACAGATATGTACATATATAGCTATTATGCAGATACATATGCTCACACAAACCCACAAATTACATACACACACACACACACACACACACACACACACACACAGATGCACACGCACTTCTGCACACACACACACACACACACACACACAAACACGTGCACACACACCCACACACACACACACACACACGTGCACACATGCCTGTGCGTGTACACACGCACACACACACACACACACACACACACACACACACACACGTGTACATCCACTATATAAAAAAAAAAAAAAAAACAATGGTAGGTAGGTATTCAAGGTCTGACCAGCACACTGGGCTAATGCATAGGTCAGACATCCGCCGAGTCGTAGCCTCAAGACCCTCTTCTTCAACTGTCTCATCTCTGTTGTTAATTCATTTATCCATCAGCTTTCAAATCATGCGTAGTGTGGTCTCAAAACTTAGCTGATGTGGTGTAGCGTATATGGACTAGTCCGCATGCAGTGACACCTCCTTGATGAAACTGAAACTGAAACCTGTCCAAACAAATGCCAGTAGACTGAACAGACTGGAGGGAGCAGGCTCACCAGAGTGCAGAAATAAGCATATCCCTGTACAGTTTTTCAAACCTAGGACTGAGCATTAGTGGCCACTAAAATCCCTGTGCAAAGTCTTCCATGCTTAGTCTGGAGGTGAATGGATTTGTCCCCGCTCTCTCTCTCTCTCGGAATAACAACACTGCATGACCAGCAATAACCATATACCAAAGATAAAAGAATTTCTCAAATCCAACATCAGAAAAGGCGAAGACCCCATCCCAAGACATACTGGGAAAGTGAGCACTGACTCTGCCCTTTCAAAGGCCCTTTGAAACACATATCACATAGATACCAATGGCAACTGTAACAAAGTGCACTGTAACAAAGTGCAAAAATGCACAAATGGCAGGTAGTGATAGAGCTGAACAAACTGGGCAATTCAAACAGAAAAGGTCAAGCCTAGCTGCAAAGCGAGATGACTGCAGGCGGAAATCTTTAAAAATCTTAAATAAATGTCAGCGAACCGCCAAGAGAAACGTGGACAAGATACAAAACAATTATTACAATGAAAATGAATGAGTAATCATTTACCTTCAATCACTTTAGTGAAGTGGCTCATTCATTTTCGCTGTAATGATAGTTTTGTGTCTTGCCTGAAGAAGACCTATGAGGTCAAAACGCGTCGTGTTTTGTCTTGTGATTCGTTTGTCCATGTTTTTTTTTCGGTGGTTCACTAACATTTATTTAAGATTAGAAAAGGTCAATGTACAACCAAATTGGGGGGGGGGGGGGGGGGGGAGTATGGGGATGCCCTGAGGCAGTCAAGTGCCTCCATATATTCTGTCATTTCATGGAGAACAAATGTACCAAAGGTCGTCTGTTACTTCCAGCCTACTGCGTGAACCATGTCTGTGACTGCAATACTCCACCAGAGGGCATCACTAGCAGAGACAGCCCGGACTCCTGTGCCCTTACATCTGCTTTGGGGTGAAGCAGAATCAGCGCATCCAGTCTCAAAGGGAGGGGCATAGGAACCCTTACCAGCAGGCTAATCGATCAGTCAGCTTTTCTTCCATGATCTTTTAAATCCCCTTTTTTTAGTTTCAAAGGAGGAAATGATTTAAGAAAGCCAATTCAATAACATATGTAGGCAGAACAACCTTAAACATCTGCACACAGCAACCTTGGAGCTTTACCTGTGTGTGACCTTTCATGGTCGCGCACCATGTAGCGCATGGGGAATGTCTTGGAACAGGTGCTACACTTGTAAGGTCGTAGACCCGAGTGGGAGGTCAGGCGATGTTTCTTCAGCGCCATGTCAGTCATGTACACACGCCCACAGTCTTCACACTGGAACTGAACCCCCGAGGTCTCTGCCCAGGTGATACCTGCTGGCAACAGGGAGAAGATGGTCAGGGAACCTGGCAGCATCCATCATGAAGGGAAACCAGCCTGCATTCTGCTTGCACTGAGGAGAGTTATAGACAGATGGAGGAATTATGGATCTATCTGTAGAACTATTGATCACACAGACAGTTGTTAACCTCTAGTTTTGCTTTGCTGCATGGAGTCATGGAAATAAACTTTACGTAATGGTTTAATAACCATTTTCCTTCAGCTGTCCAAACCAGCTGATAGACTGCTTGACCTACTCTGGTTCCTTTCCACTGCTGCATGTGCTCACTCTCTCTCTCTCTCTCTCTCTCTCTCTGTCTCTCTCTATGTCTCTCTCTCTCTCTGTCTCTCTCTGTGTCTGTGTGTGTGTGTGTGTCTCTCTCTCTCTCTCTCTGTCTCTGTGTGTGTGTGTGTGTCTCTCTCTCTCTCTCTCTCTCTCTCTCTCTCTCTCTCTTTCTCTCCTATAACTCCATGAGAAGTCACTGGGGCACCACAATGAAGAGCGTTTAACCAAGTTCCTCCACTTCTGCCCCGAGTCCCTTTAAAACCTTTTCCCTGTCAACTCTGCCATGTTGTCAGTCCATTTCATTTTTCTGGACAGGAACTAAACAGTGTGCTATGGGCCCAAATGGGACGACAGGAATCACACAGTGTGCTATGGGCCCAAATGAGATGACAGGAACCACACAGTGTGCTATGGGCCCAAATGGGACGACAGGAATTACACAGTGTGCTATGGGCCCAAATGAGACGACAGGAACCACACAGTGTGCTATGGGCCCAAATGGGACGACAGGAATCACACAGTGTGCTATGGGCCCAAATGAGACGACAGGAACCACACAGTGTGCTATGGGCCCCAAATGGGACGACAGGAATCACACAGTGTGCTATGGGCCCAAATGGGACGACAGGAACCACACAGTGTGCTATGGGTCCAAATGGGACGACAGGAATCACACAGTGTGCTATGGGCCCAAATGGGACAACAGGAACCAGACAGTGTGCTATGGGCCCAAATGAGACTACAGGAACCACACAGTGTGCTATGGGCCCAATGGGACGACAGGAACCACACAGTGTGCTATGGGCCCAAATGGGACGACAGGAATCACACAGTGTGCTATGGATTCCAGTGGGTGGGTTGGAACCATGAGGTATGCTAACTGCTGTGGGACTAAACAGACAGGCGGAAACTGACAGTGTATTCCGAGTCCCAGAGGGAAACCACACCAAGCTAAGGGTATATAAGGCCCAAACCACCAAAACCAGATCAAAATAGGAAGACTGGGATAATAGGGCGCTCTATGGTCTTAGAAACAACAACTAGTCAACAACATGACACACAATACATGCACACACATACAAATTCACTCATATACATAATTCACACACACAAACACAGATAGATACACACACACACATATATATATATATATACATACACACGCACGCATGCATACACACACACACACACACACACACACACACACACACGCACACACAGAAGCAGACAAAATGCTGCATGTCACCCACACAGTGCACTGCAAACAACAATGTACCCAGACCATGATGCCACACCTCATGTGGGACTTGAAGCTCTCCTTGGCCTTGTTGGAGTACTTCTTGCCACACACTTTGCATTCGTGGGGCTGGGTGCAGGACTTCTTGGCGATGTGCTTGTTGAAGCCCAGCTTGCTGTAGAACACACGATTGCAGTCGGGACACTTGTACTCACTGTTGGGGTTCTCGTGCACCTGTGCAACAGGGAAGGCAACAACATTTGGATACGCTCATCATGTTTACCGAGAAGTTTGCATCAGGGGAAGATTACGGGAAGTGTGGAAATGGAGGGTCTCTCCAATTCTGAAAAAAAAAACCACTTTGGGGAAGTAAAAAAAGACAACTACCCCCCCCCCCCCCCCCCCCCCCCCCCCCCCTCCTCACCTCCCCTCCCCTCCCCTACTTGCATGCACATACATATGTTCCCGCACAAACACACAGTTGAAAAAGAATTAATTATATTTCACATTTAATGAATATACAGAATAAATCATTAAATGTTTTCTGTTTTTAATGAATACATACTGCCGCCTGGAAATACAACTGCTGTAACTTGAATTTTTTGCATTTTTGAAATTTTTGGTATACTGTAAGAGCAGGCCAAGGGGCATAACATAGCCAAGTCCCAATCACATTATCCTAAAAATAAACATGTTGTAGTCAAAATACTTGTACTGTAACTCAGCTCGCAGTATATCTTGTATGGTTAATATTCAGGGGGTTTTTTTGCCTCCTGTAAAATTTGATTTTCAGACTTGCAGCAGTTGTATTTCCAGGCAGTAATGTTTTTAATAATGAGAAAAAAAAAAATTAATGATACCCCCCCCCCCCCTCCCCCCCAACACACACACACACAACAAAAAGACTCATCCTTAAGAATCTGTGGCAGACTTGTAAGTAATATCGATTTGTCAAAATGCCACATCTTTTTACACACAAAAAAAATCTAAAATACAAGAAAGAAACAGTGTACACCTGGTACTGTTGCACATGAACGAGAAAAATGTTCAGGGTACAAAGAAACACCAAATATTTTTTCATCCAGCATCACATACAAACCTTGTAAGAATTCTATAAATGTGTGTGTGTGTGTGTGCGCGCGCCTGTGTGTGTGTGTGTGTGTGTGTGTGTGTTTGTAGTCTACCTGCATTGATATAAATCATTTAAAGTCTTGGATTCAAAATTAGTGTCAGCTGAGCGGTCTGGGTCTGATCCTACCTGAATATAAAGTACAGGCAGTAAACCTGAATGTGACATTTACAGAGGAATTACATTATCGACTTGCATGATGAAAGTCTTTACATCCATTTTAATAAATGTCTTGCTACTTTTATCAATGTGATACCTAGCAAGAAGTTTTTACATCCATTTTAACCTCAGATCTCAGAGACCCACTAACTGTACAACAGTCGTCCCAAGACCTCACAGACCCACTAACTTAACAACAGTCATCCCAAGATCTCAGAGACCCACTAACCTAACAACAGTTGTCTTACGATCTCAGAGACCCACTAACTTAACAACAGTTGTCTTACGACTTCAGAGACCCACTAATTTTACAACAGTTGTCTTACGATCTCAGAGACCCACTAACTTAACAACAGCCGTCTACACCCACTAACTTTACAACTGTACAACTGTCGTCCTATGACTTCAGAGACCCACTAACTTACAAAAGTCGTCCTATGACCTCAGAGACCCATTAACTTATAACAGCCGACCTATGACCTCAGAGACCCACTAACTTACAAACAGCCGTCTACAACCCACTAACTTTACAACAGTCGTCCTATGACCTCAGAGAGACCCACTAACTTTACAACAGTCGTCCTATGACCTCAGAGACCCCCTAACTAACTTAACAACAGTCGTCCTAAGACCTCAGAGACCCACTAACTTAACAACAGTCGTCCTATGACCTCAGAGACCCACCAACTTTACAACAGTCATCCTATGACCTCAGAGACCCACTAACTGTGCAACAGTCATCCTAAGACCTCAGAGACCCACTAACTTTACAACAACAGTCGTCCTATGACGACAAGACCCCACTACTTTACAACAGTCGTCCTATGACCTCAGAGACCCACTAACTTTACAACAGTCATCCTATGACCTCAGAGACCCACTAACTTTACAACAGTCATCCTATGACCTCAGACCTCAGAGACCCACTAACTTTACAAACACTCGTCCTATGACCTCAGAGACCCACTAACTTACAACACTCGTCCTATGACCTCAGAGACCCACTGACCTTCTCCTTGTGCAGCTCCAGCAACTTCTCTGTTGTGAACCTGACCCGACACAGGGGGCACTCAAACTCTCCCTGCGTCCCGTCCTCGTGGAACACATCCCGTTTGTAGCACGTCCCCTGACGCTTGTGCTTCAGGTAGCCGTTGCGCGTGGCATAAGTGCGGTTGCAGTCGTTGCAGCGGTAGTTGTTGTGGCTTTCCTGGTCCCGGTGGGTGTCCATGTGCTCCTCCAGAACAGCACGGTTGCTGACAACGTTGTAAACAACAATGTTGTAAGCAACAACAACAAGTAGAGTTGGAAGGAATGCAAGACTGTTTATGGTGGGAGGGGAGAAGGGGGCAGTAGGGCGTGTAGCTATCAGATGAAGAGAACTGTGTACAATAAAACAGTTACAACTCATACACAGAAATGACTAATGAAAAGTATCATCTCTATTTTACATGACACTGATGATTCATTGTGACATGACTGATGTCTGAAATATTTGCAGTAGAAATAAAATGGATGCACCATACGATTGTCTACTGTGGGACTCGGGGTCTGTAGAGACTTTTCAACAAAACACTTTTCCAGTGGCATCTAACAACAATGTGTGGGACGTCTGTCATACATGGAAGAGAGTTACTTCCCACTGCCTTCCAGATGACATCTTTCATTCCCCCACACATGATCTTTACATCTATTTCCTGACAAGAAGACACACAGAAATTAAGGTATAGTGAAATGCACAAGAGGCTGACAATAAACTTGATAATTGTGGTGATGATGATGATGATGATGATGATGATGATGATGACAATGAGGATGATGAGAAGGAGGAGGATATGAAGATGATGAGGATGCTGTGAAGTTCCATTCTGGTCACAGACAACATGGCCCTTTTCTTTCTTCTTGACAGGGCAGAGCTTCACATTTCTGTTCCTAACACTAACACACTGACACAGGACAGGACATAATCTTTTTTTCTGCCCTGCCAGGGAACATTAAGAAAACATCTCCACCTGTCACCTGGCAAAACCATCTGTCCATCATTTTGCAGTAATAAGCTTGAAATTATACACAGTATTCACTGATGAAGAAGAAGAAAAACACAATTCATCGCCATCTGTCTTCCTTTTTAATTGGCAGGTAATACCACTGTTACATGTGGAAACTTAATACAATACTAGTCTTGATATGTGAAATCGCAGGCTGTCATGATGATTATCCAGTACCTGCAAAACAATGCTGAACTTTTAAGTTGAAAGACGTTTGAAAAAAATGTTCTTTTCCTGGCGGGCAGCTCGTTGAATTCACCCTTTGCCTGAAACAAGTAGTCGCTGGCCCAAGGCAGTCGGCCAACTCTTATTATCCTAAAATATGGTGCCACCCTAGCCCAAGAATATTCATACCAGGGCACAAAATACCAAACCATTCAACTGTCCAGGACACATAGAAATGCTCTCTCCACTCGCCGCTGAACAACCACTTGCTGACTAGATCAGTGAAAAGGTGATTTACAGGTGATTTACAAGTCAGCTGTGCTGCAGACTGATCAGTGAACAGGTGATTTACAGGTGATTTACAGGTGATTTACAAGTCAGCTGTGCTGCAGACCGATCACACTTGCCTCTTGTCTTTTTCCCTTTCAGTTTCACTTCCTTCACCTTCTCCTCTCCCCACCCCAATCCACCTAACTACCGCACTCTCTCTCCCCACCCCCCTCCCCAATCACGTCCTCATGCACAGTCACACCCCAACCCTCCCCTTCCCTGGTTTTCTCTGAACTGGACTGCAAATGGAGCAGACTGGACTTCTTGATCTGATTAACGTTTTAATTAATCCACCCCCAACTCCCCCTTTTCTTTGTGGTTTGTTTGTTTTTAGTAACGAATATATATGGACAGTGAAACAGCCCAGATAAGTGACATGCAAATATGGTCAACTTGATTGTAAACTACAAGAAATCTTCTCCTCCTCTTTTGTGTATGCAGGCTGATACTCCTGTGGACACTCCCTGTATAGAAAGGCAAAGATTAATCCCATCTATCCAACAAAGGGAGTGGAGTTTTGTGTGTACGACCATTTTTTTTATCCCGCCATTAAGGCAGCCATACTCCAACTTCGGGGAAGGTGCATGCTATGTGTAACGCATCATCCATACCAATGGCCAAACTGGCCTTCTCTTCCAAAAGTTGGTGATGGGATTTAACATGTGTGCAAGATGTTATGCGTACGTTCACACACGGAACCTCAGTTTATAGTCTCATTCGAAGGACTGTATAGAGAACGGAGTCAGAACCAATGTTAACTCCGAGGGAAAAATCCCCCTGTACTGAAACGGCCCAGCAGAGATTCGAACCCGCAACCCAGGATTACGAGTCCAGGCTCTACCACTGAGCTATCCCGGCCCCAACAAGAAATGATATGCACAACAATGCTAACTTGTTAGAAGCTCTACCAGTAGTACCATCGAGTGCATTCATGACTTTCATGACAAAATCAAGACAATTCCAATTTCAAATTTCAATTTACGACAAACAAAAAAGACAGGCCAGACTGACTCACTCAAAGAGTTTGCCGCAGAATGTGCACTGACGCTGACTGTTGCACTGGTCGTTGCTGATGTGGCGCTGACAGTTGGAGGAGTTGCTGAACTTCTTCCCACATTTTGGGCACTCCAGCTTCTGCTCTGTCCCATCCTCCCCCTGTTCTGTCGCCTCCCCATTCTCCCCCCCCCATCCTCCTCCGCCTGCTTCCCCTCTCCTCTTCCCTCCTCGTCCTTCACCTCCGCCACACTCCTCCTACCTACCTCTTCATCAGAGTCCTCCTCCTCTTTGTTACTGTCTTCAGATGCTCCAATACGCTGAAATATGAACGGTTCCTCATTGTCATCATCCAGATATTTCCTAGGTTTCTTGATCACGCGGGATGGTCGCCCAGCTCTTCGTTTGATGGGTGAAAAGGAGGTGAACTTGTTCTTGCTCCCTTTTGGGAACATCTGCTAAACCTTGTTGGTGAGGTGAAGGCAACATCGTGTGCTCAGCATGCACATCAGGTGTTGCCGCTTCACCTGATGCGGCCACGTTAGTGTCGGGTTTGCTTCCGCTTTGCACAGAGGCTGACGCTGCCTCTTCTGCAAGCTTCTCTGCAGACTCGCTTTGCTCAACAGGGTCTGAGCGCTTTACCAATGTGGAAGGAGTAAGAGGTGGGGGAGGGGAGGGCACTTCCTGGGCCGACCTGGCCTCCTTTTAACGCTGGCTGCAGGAGGCACCTCAAAGTGTGTGGAAGAGGGTCGACTTCCAGCTGGAGCAGAAGCAGAGGAGTCTGTAGGGGTCTTGTACGTGTGGACGTTCAAAATGGTTGGGGGGTCCTCTTCCTGTCCACAAACATATGGGATCAAAGAACTTTGTGCATCCCTTTCATCCGTAACACCTCTCCTCCTTCCCAACCCCTCACCCCCTTACTCCTACGTAGGCCAGTGTTTTGGATTACGTCGAAATGGGGATTATAGTACCCTCTGAGGCTAAAAAATCTCATGCAGAAAACTCATGAACAGAATGTGAATATGTATTACGTTATTTCTCTCACTGGCTGTGGTGGTTTTGGGTCTTCACAAAATTTCATCAGCCCCATCAGACTTGAATTTTCTTTTTTTCTTTTTTTTTTTGGGGGGGGGGGGGGGGGGGGGGGGGGGGGGGGGGGGGGGGGGGGGGGGGGCTAGAGCATGGCCCTTTCAATCAGTGAGACTGGCCCTGTCAATCAGTGAGACTGGCCCTGTCAATCAGCGAGACTGGCCCTGTCAATCACGAGACTGGCCCTGTCAATCAGTGAGACTGGGCCCTGTCAATCAGTGAGACTGGCCCTGTCAATCAGTGAGACTGGCCCTGTCAATCAGTGAGACTGGCCCTGTCAATCAGTGAGACTGGCCCTGTCAATCAGTGAGACTGGCCCTGTCAATCAGCGAGACTGGCCCTGTCAATCAGTGAGACTGGCCCTGTCAATCAGCGAGACCTCAATAAGAAGAAATATTCGCCAAATGAAAAGAGTTTGGCCTCGACTTATTGCACCATATGAGTGTGTATCCAGTACCATGAGAGTAGGCTGCCTTTGGAAGTTTCCAACTTCTTGCTATGTCATATATCTTATCTGATACTGAGTGTGTCCGTAGCAGCGAAGCAATCAAAACTGTCAGCATTTTGAAAAAATAAATTTACTTGTTTCAGTTTCATCCAAAACTGAAAACTGTTGCTGAAGTATCGTTATTTCCTTGTTTTCTAGAAAATGGTATGAATCAACCTGGTTCTGAGGTTGATCTGAAAATGTTGTATACATCCACGGATGCATCACACATCTGATATATATAAACTCACATACACACCCTCTGACCCTGTCCCACTACCAACACAAAAAAATCTGCCGCTAAAAAGCAAGTAAGCCCTGTCCCACAGTTTAAAGCACTGAAATAGATGACACAAAAAAATCTGCCGCAGAAAATAAAAAAGCAAGTAAGCAATTACAGACGAGCAGGAAGAAAAGACAGTTTTAAAGCACTGAAATAGATGACACACACCAAACTTATGCAGTCTGTTCCTTTTTTTTTTTTTTTTTTTTTTTTCATTGAACATTTTGATAAAGCTATGCAGTCCAATACGATCCCTCTAATGCTTTAACAGATGGTAAAATGCAAATTGTAACGCAGCCGGTGCACACAATCCGACTTGTCAAGACAAATTTAGAATGTGAATCATGTCACCCTCACCACACATCTACCTCACATCCAACATCATCACCAGAACACCCTAAACATCACCTCAACACTGATCACTGTCACCCCACCCCCACCCTCTCAGACATCATCCAAAACGCTCCTTACAGTTCTGACGTTAGAGCTGGTGATCCTCCCTGTCTTGGAGTCGATGGTGTTGATGAGGTACTTTCGACACACCACCAGTTTGACGCACACTTCCACAGTGGTCTCCACATACAAGGGATTTTCAGTGGGATCCTTGCCTGTGCTTGGGTCAAGGGAGTTTAGTTTGTCATCTCTCCTGTCTGTAAAAATGGACAAATCATTCATTTTGCACATTTATCTGTCTTATCATCCTGAATTACTTCTGCACGTAAAATCATAATGAACATGAAAGTCTGCAACTGTAAACATGAAATCAGAATCAAATCCATACAAAACAGATTTCTTCGTCATGCATGGGTGTAGCGGTGTGTAAACATATCTTCATGAGTATACGAGCGAGTGTGTATGCATGTGTGTTTGTCACTTTGTGTATGTGTGTATGTGAAGCTATGAAAACTGACAAAAAACATGTAGTGTTGATGGTCATTGTTTGAGTAGCTCAGTGAGCATCCTCCACCCAACCCCAGTGTATTCATACATGCGTAAGTAAGTGCACATTTTGTGTTCACTCACACACAGCTAACGCACTTAAACACTGTGTCTCTTCAACTTTGACACGCCGATTCAAGATGTTTCACCTGATCCTTTGTCCGAAGCAAACAGGGAGGATGGGAAACCAAGCCTGAAAGTTCCATCCCCACTGCTGCCAACCGGCATCGGCATCGCCAGACTGTCATCGATGCCATCAGTGATGGATGACTGCCCATCAAGACTCATTGTAGCCATTGGATGTCCCAATGCCCAGAGTAGACTCCTAATGTCAAGTAAATTATGTCACACATCTGGAAAAATAAAAAGAGAACTGTTCCATATTCACAAATGAAAATTGATTAGATGCATTCATATAGTTTCACCAGTACCTTAACAGAATTCACTATACATGAATCAACAGACAATTAAAACCAACAACAACAAAGGACACAGAAACAAACAAACAAACTATTAAGCCGACAAAAATAATCAGAATTTACAGCTAGTATTGACACACTGACAATGTAATATCAATGACATATACTAAGTTTTACTTTTTCTCTTATCAGCTGGTACTATCATTGTTTATAATGTTAAACTTTTCGTAACACTCTAGATGAGATATTGTGGCATTACTTAGCTTTGCGCAACCAATATATTCCCTGTACACATATTCATGGCCAGTCATTTGGAGAAGTGCCTCTATAAAAATGACTGCAGCAAATTTTGGAAATATGTAATTGTGCCTGTGCTTACATTTGATTGCCAAACTGGCATTCTGTGTCAACATTTCATCCATCTCATAATTATGCCATAGGTACACTGATAATATGTGATTCTACTTCAGTACTTGTAATGTGAAGAGGGAAATAGTCAATCCACATTTAGCTTTGAACACAGAGTTTCCATTCCAGTGAGCTAGACAAAGAATCAAATCTATCAGATGTTGACGTTTGGGTTCTCTGAAAGTGAAAATGGCTGAAAAAAAATTGCATATGTGATGGCATGTGAACAAAAACTTATTGGTGTTACCATTCCTGGTGGCAAGGTCACAACATGGGGCAGCTAATTCACATAATTTGCTGACCACCAATGTTAAGAAGATTTTTTTAAAAATAAAATGCAATCCCCGCAAAAGATGAAAGCTGCTTATATGTGTAAAAACATACCAACATTACAGTGGTGTTTAATAAACAAACAAATACTAAAATCAGGTGGTCAGTGCCCTGACAGCAGTTGTCAGAGCAGAGAGAGACTGTGAGGTGTATATGTCACTATGTTTTTAAACTGTTAAAAGTGTCAGTTTAAAATCAATACTTACGCACTGCACACACAATCCATGTCAACAATGTTCATCATCATAGGACTTCTCACACACAAGTTACAGTTACACAGCCAACGATACACAAAGAAATGCCTGAGCCATGCATCAAAGATTAATAACATCAGTTTGTTCATACTATACTGGAACAGCTTTCTAATAGGACTAAAACTGTACAGCGAAAGTTTTACTGTTTGAAAGGAAATCGGTGTTGTTCCTATAGAATGAACCCCAGTAATCTTGCTAAGCTGACATTGTCTAAACAGGATTCATCCAAGTAGGGTGTTGTGTTACAAGATATCATCCCTCTAAGATGAACTCATCAGGTTCATCTAACTGGATTTCATCTCTGTAGTGTCCAAGCCAATGAGACTGGTCCGGAAATGTGGCATGTTAATTGTAGATTAACGGTTTTACCAGATATCTGCCATTAGTCGAGCAAACGGCGGGCTCAAACACACGGGCTGTGTTTGTGTGTGCTATTGGTTACACAGACACACAGATAGTACAACCTCTTCAGGGTCTAAGCCTGGAAACGAAAATGCACGTTTACATTTAACTTTTTTTACAATAAATTCCAGAATTGCCAGAAATAAATAAAAGGGCAAAGTTTAATTTCTGATGTCCGTACGTCTACTTTTTCTCCTTTCCATTAAAATAAAAACTCTCTATTAATCATGCTGGGTTAATGAACTTGTATTTAACAAATCTTTCCAGTTTCACATTAAAATACAAGGGCACACCGACTAAGAACAAAATCTTTCAGTTTCGCCAAACCTAATTTTCTTAGCACTTTTTTTTATGTTATTATTAACCGAATAAAAAAAAACTTGTGGAACAGTCTGCCTGATACCAAGTTTTGCATCTCTGGCAGAACCATCAAAACAGTTATGGCTGTCATTCCCAGAATGAACAGAATTACAGTACCACCACTATACCCTCAAGAATTCAGTTGCCACTGGAGAGATTACCGCTTCCAGACAAGGCAGATAAATTTAAAATGCTGAATTGTTTAAGAAACAAGGCAATCCAACAAATGATATATATTGAGACCAACGGCAGATAAATCATCAGGGCTATTACAGTATTCGCCTACTCCTTAACATGATTTCTGTGGAAAATAAAGTGGGATGGGGATGGATGGGGGAGGAGGGTTGGCGAGGTGTCTAGAATATGATTTTCCCATTGATATTTAAATCAACTTCAATCATACTCATCGAGACTCGTGTCTTGGGGGAAACTCAGAAGTTGTGAATGTGCTATTTTCACACTGAAGATGCCGTGCTGCAAAACATGAAGAGGTCATATAAATATACTAAGTAATATAATCTTAACACCCCTGGAATTTAGCTAGTACACCTGGAAATTACTAATGAATCAACAGAGGTTTGTTTTGAAAGTTTGAAGATCAAAATCCAGGCCACTACCTGATTACAATTCTTCATACGAATCCAACATTTCTGCATATAAAAATGTGGATTGCTTACAGGTTTGCAACGCTAAGGTCGAACAAATATGCACCAAATTATACTGGTATATAAATTTCTAAAACGTAACCAGATTGTTCTGTGGCATATAATATTGTAACCTTGATATTATGTTACCTTCGACATTACTAAATTTTTAAAAAGGCTATGTTGAGACTGACCAAATCTGGACTCCAAGTACCTTTACCACGTAATCTTCGTCATTTTTTCTTTTCAAAGATCAAAAGAGTCCGGACATGGGAGACAATCCATGCAACTTTCGATTTTCGATGTGCTCTAAAAGTTATTTATCATTGTTGTTGTTTTTTAACGCTGTTACATTATTGTAAATAGTGTAAGTGAAGCATGTCTCTTTCATTTGAATACAAATCGCATACACGCACGCACGCACACACACACATACATGCACGCACGCACACACGTTCGCGCGCGCGCGCGCGCGCACACAACACACACACACACACACACACACACACACGCTCCCCTGTAACACGCATTACATGATGAAAATCCTGATTGTCATATTGTTATAGGATCCCTTTGTCATGAGAAACGAATTATCTTCTTCCTTGTCAAGAGCCGGGCCCAATTGCCGTTGAAGGCTCTGCTGTTTAGCTGAGTGCCAGCTGGTTGGATGGCTTATTGGGTAAAACAGGATTAAAACTATATACATGTACAAATCTAGTGTGGATTTCCACTAGTGGCCAGCCTTGGGGGGCTGCAGGTCACTGGAGCTGCAGTGCAGGCTGCTGAAGAATGCTACTACCGTTGGAGCTGTAGTGGTCTCACTAGAGATCGAGTTTATTCCACTCCCTCACTGTTCGGGGGACGAAGGTTATATATTGATGTCTATAGCCTTCACTGTGGCCCATAGTGCAATATGCTACACCCTGTCAAACGATATTGATGTCTATAGCCTTCACTGTGGCCCATAGGGCAATATACTACACCCTGTCAAACGATATTGATGTCTATAGCCTTCACTGTGGCCCATAGTGCAGTAATGGTACACCCTGTCAAACAATATTGATGTCTATAGCCTTTAATGTGGTCCATAGTGCAATATGTTACACCCTGTCAAACAATATTGAAGTCTATAGCCTTCAATGTGGCCCATAGGGCAATATGCTACACTCGTGTCAGATGATATTGATGTCCATAACCACTCGTCCTGTTTACGTTGAACTCATTTATCGGACAGATCTCGTCAAGTTGAAAGTCTCGTATGTCGTATGTCCTTGCTTCGAAATGAACTTGTTTAACTGCAGTGGTGTTCAATGTAATTTGCATCACACAAAATGTATGGACAAAAAGACTTGCGCGCGGCTTGCTGTCACTCCCTCCCTCCCTCCTCTCTCTGCTCTGTGACGCCGAACGAGAGTAGAGCTGCCGAAAACAATATCTGAATAAAGCTAAACAATCAAAACAGAACTGCGCTAAACTAAAGTAATTGAAAAAAAAAAAAAAAAAAAACTTTAAAAAATGTGTTTAGATTTCCGCCTCCAATGGCCTCCCTTTGCAACTAGATCTGGCTTTGAATCACACTGACTGCTACCCTTCGTTGTTTGGTATTTTTGCCTACGTCATCTATTCTAGGTGTGCTTGCTCGTTCATTTTCGTTGTCCTGAGTGCTTTATGTATCTTGTCTGAAGAAGACCTAAGACATCGAAACGCGTCGTGTGTTTGTCTTGTGATTCGTTTGTCTACGTTTTTCGGCGGAACCTTATAAATATTTTTTGAAATTTGTAACAAAAAACGATATTTGTCGGACATTAAGAATGGTTTTAAAATTATAAAAAATAAAAAAAAAAAAAAAAAAAAAAACCGAAAATGAATATCACAAAAAGTTCACTCAGAGGTGCAATTGTCAAGTTTGGAAATGGTTTCAGTTACCGCTTTACTTTGAATATTGGTACCGATCCTCAACAATCTTCACTCAAAACAAATCTGTTAAATTGCATGTCAACACTAAAGGGTCTTGGCAACTGATCAAACAAGGGAACACCACTTCCTAGCTTCTTCAGAAAGTGATCAATTCCTAGATATCTAAACTGATCAAAGAAGTCGAAGCACTTATCATGTAGCCAGACTTTGCATAACTCGCACCCGTAGCCACGCTTTCTATCCACAGTAGCTGCATTTCAGTCATGTTTTCCGAGGTCAGTCCTATCATTAGGGATCTGTGGAGGCAACGACTTGTTCACGACCAGGGCAGGTCCTGTTGGGCAACCAGCTGAAGAGGCTTCTGCCAATGGGGCACTGCACGGTACACACTGTGTATGACACGTCTGATGGCAACAAGATCCAAAGGCTCAGTCTCAGCTTGTTGCTGCTCTATACAAATGCACACGCGTACTGGATATTTACAACATCGCAGAGAGGAAATCTGAAATGAGGCTGGGAACAGCCAACAGTAAATAACAAACATGCAGGGTAACTCTTGCTCCCGTGATAAATAATAATAAAAAGACCCATAACTCCAAATAACTCCAAATAAAGGCTGCTTACTGCACCTAATTGATTAGTAGAAATGACAACACAGAGCACACAGAACAAATAAGAAGACGGGGACATCCCCTTGTTTGGGATTCTGTGTTCTCTGTGTTGTCATTTCGGATAGGCGACTGGGTGTCGTAATCAGCATTCGTTTGGAGTTATGGGCCTGTAACTATTTCATCACGGGAGCAACACAGGTTACCCTACATGTTTGCAGAAGGCAAATAGTAGCCATCAGAACTTCTGTGAGCAAGAGACGGAGATGCTGTACCTGCCCACGTTCTGGTTAACGATTCACACAGTTCATTGTTCTGTTGTTGTGTTTTCACATGAATGTCTGCCGGATCGCCGCTCACTACTTTCTTTCCGTCCGGATCGGTCATTCATCGTCTGGATGGGTTTACATTTTGACATTCTGCATTACAATCGAGAGCAAAATTCTGATTTGATGTCTCTAAACATGATTTTGTAGCACCCTATACCTATTTTCAACAAGTGCAGGTTGGCTGTTAAGCCCACGGTTATGTGAGCCTGATTGAAAAAAAACAAAATGGAGATTTTCTTGATCTCAGCAAAAGCAAATTCACATTTCTGTGGCATTCTTAACCTACATCCAAGGCTTCTAGTGCACAATCCCCTTGTGATGTAACTGTCGCTAGGCCTAGTACAGTCAGTTCACGTTTGTTCGAGCTGACTATTATATGATCTGTCTGTCTTCTTTCTTCGCTACGATTGCATTTAATCATGTCAGTGGTATCCTTATGTGGTGGATCAATACAGATCCTGGTTTCTTGAAAATTCGCTTGATCCTCTTGGTAACCTCTTTAATTAAGAAGGATGCATCTCCTGTAGAAAAAACGTAGATGAGTAAGGAACGGAAAAAAACACACCCTCTTGATCTCACCATTTTAAACAAGATGGGAGTATCAGCCTAATATGTTGTTCGACACGTGTGTTTTCTGCCCACCAAACAAGTGCACCCCCTACCCATAAACACACACTCGCATCAGCTGCGTGAGTCCATTCAGAAAGCAGAAATGTTTCAACTTTAGCAAGTACATAGGATTTCTTTAATCCCGCTTACACACACACACACACACACACACACACACACACACACACACACACACAGAGGCGCGTGCGCGCGCGCGCGCGCACGCACGCACGCACGCACGCATGCACGCACGCACGCACACACACACACACACACACACACACACACACACACACACACACACACACACACACACACACACACACACAAATCAATGTCCGAGTAAAAAAAAAAAAAAAAAAAAAAAAAGAAAAAAGGGGGGGGGGGGGGGGGGGGGGGGTTACTTTTGAGCTTCTGTATAAAAGCTCTCAACCATTTAAAATTCAATGGTTCGTACAAACATGTCAAGTTGGTTGTTTTCAATTGTGATTGATTTTTTTTAAATTCCAGATCGATCCTTTACACAAGGCAAAACCAAAGCAAAACAGACCTGTTGCGACTGTGCGCAGGAGTTAAGTTCAGTACGCGCAATTGTGACATATCTGTCTGCGGTCATTCTCTTTGGAAATGTGACTCCAAATGACTATTCCAAAAGCTTCAAAATGAACCTAAATCCTCTTGGATCCCGAGATAGTGTGCATGATGCTTATGCCACAAGGCAGTTTCATGCGTTGGCCATTGGAGTTAAGACGCCATGTATCAGGACTCTGGGAAAGTTGTATGCTGCTTTTCTCCAATGGTGTCGGGAACGTGCGCCAAACTTTGGACTGTTCAAATTCATGGAGATGAATACATATGCATGAGCTAACGGAAAAGAAGACAGAGATATGCCCAGAAGGAAGCAACACTAAGATTAGAACGTGTTGAAAGCGAAAGTTGAAAGCAAAAATAAGGAGAGGGTGTCATATTTCACGACATGATGCAATTTTGAATAAGTACTCTAAAGAAAAGCTATTTCTACTGTCAAGCAGCATCAAACAAACGAAGAATGCAGCTAATTAGTCAGAAAGCTATGTATATAGACAAAAAACTGGAACTGGAAGAAACTGACAAGAATTAAAGTAGTGACACGCTTCCGGATACCGACACAACATACAGACGGTCTGCTGGACTGATGAACAAATAGAAGCAGTGGCGATACACCTGAAGACAGAGTGACAGACATTGAGAATGAACATGCTCTTACACAATTTGAGCTTCTCCGACTGTAATAACAAACGTGGATGTAATTGCTACTGAGCGTGACGAGTGAGCACGGCGGTTGTCAAGCCATCTCGGTGCTGTTTCCTGCGTAATATCCGTTCTGAGGCAGCAACAGCGTGACTGTAAGAACCCTTCAACACTGGATTCAAGCCACCACCCGACTACACACCGTCTCAGCCGTGCCCCGTATTGGGGGTTCTTGATTAGTAGGTGATGTCAACGACGTAGATCCATGATAACTTCTTGTTTCCTAGGAGTAACTTAGCCATTGTATCAACGATCACGACAACCATTGTCCTAGATCAAAATTGCATTCAAATGAGATGGCCAACGTCGCTTCACACAAATGTAGGCTAATTTCCCAGTATAACCATTTTCGGGCTTTTAATACGGATTATCAATCGTCTAGCGATTGTCCATCACACTGACGTGAGATGTGAATGCGCGCGCATCTAGCCAATGATGCTTGTATCATGCCGGAGACAAGACGCGTGCTTTTTCCGCCAAAAGGAAATACACCGTTTCACAAGGTCAGTCCATTCCCTTTTATTCTTTTTTTTTTTAACTTTATTGGTTAAAGATAACAAGGCTGGGTCCTTTCAGTGACTTTTATCAGCCAGATTTCGTGTTGCTGATCAGATCAACAAAATAGTAATTGCCGGCTTTCAGCCCAGTATCGGTACCGAGTCTGGCACCATGGCCTCACATGATCAAGATGAAAGGCCTGCCGTTGAAGGTAAAGACTTGAGAGATTCTAAACTGGAGGAAAAATTACAGGACAGGCTTCAAGATGTTACTCAAAGTTTGGATGCAAAATGGGAAAAGAGGTTCGATGAATTTGAAACTCTTTTGAGAACTTCTTAGAACGTAAACTCGATGCCGGAGACATGAGCGGGAAACGATTCTGACGTGGAATATGACGAACGAACGCGATGTTCTTGTTTTACAAGAGGATCAAGAAGAGCTAGTCCTACAGCAGTGTGAGAAGGCACTGATTGAGGGAAATGCGTATAGTTCCACCTCTAGCACCACTAAAAAGGACAACGCTCAGTTGTGCGATGAAATTGAACAAGAGCTCAGTGGAAAAAAAATGCTAGGTTCAAAGGTCAGTGATGGTTTGGCAACAATAGTGAACGGGCGTTTTAGCCGAAAGTTGAGCGAAAAGGTCCAGAAGGACAAATTTGAGGCTCACAATCGACCGGAAAATTGTGCAAAATTAGTTGTGCCATTGGTAAACAAGGAGGTATGGTCCAAACTTTCAACAGATAACGCAAATCAGATCTGAAGATCGCACACGCTCAGCGTGCCATTATTAAGGCAACAATCGCAATTGCCCCGCGGGCAGACCAGAACGAGGCTTCGCTACAAAAATGACCAAGTAATACGGAACTGCACAGATGCAACTGCGTTGCTAGGACACGGCCACCCATGAGCTGTCTATGTTCCGGCGTCGAGCGATGTGTCCACCGGTCAACCCGCGCTTGTGCGACGAAACGATTGACGTTACGGAACATTTGTTTGGCGACAATCTTGCATCCACACTCAAAGAGATAAACGAAATGGAGAAGATAGGCTTCAGGCCTTGTCTGCTGGGAAAAAGGGAAACAATTTAGTCAAATTTAGTCGCTTCCAGTATGACGGAAATGGGGGCAACAGGAAAGGGTCTTTTTTCGGGGCCGTCTCGAACAAGCATTTCCCAGCCAGATGTGGGGGCTATCAGTACCCCAAAACCACAGACACAAGGACAGCGCTACAACAGCTTTCCCAAAGGGCGCAACCACAGGAACAGCTTCTCTCAGTCTCAGTAATGAGGTAAGTGATTCTGATGCACAGTTAGATAGCATTGTTCAGTTGCTGACACTGGAAGCAGAAGAGAGTTTGAAGCAGGAAGATTGGCTAAATTTACAGAAAATTGGGTTAAGCTGACATCAGACCCCAACATCCTAAAATCAGTGACTGGTGCTGAAATTGAGACTGACTGTAATGTGGGAAGATTTACCTACCTTGTCATGTCCACCCCACCCTCATATTCATCCAGAATGAATGCTGCAGAAACAGCACACTCCTGGAGAAGTTTTATCACCAATCTTCACTAAACAGAAAAAGATAGATCACAGAGAATGATCCTAACCCTAAAAAGTCTAAATGAAGAAATAACATATCACCATTTTAAGATGGACACTTTGGCTACAGCTTGGCTTTGGTTAGCAAAAACTGCTATATGGCATCATTGGACTTGAAAGATGCATACTACTCTGTACCCATTTGCAGGAACACAGAAAGTTGCTGAGATTTGAATGGAAAGGAAAAATCTTTGAATACAATGCGCTCCCAAATGGGTTGGCATTGGCACCACGTTTGTTCACGAAAATAATGAAGCCAGTTTTTGCTACCTTGAGATTAAAAGGACATATCTCAACAGCTTTCTTGGATGACTCCTTGCTTATGGGCATTTCAAACAGACAGTGCCAGGAAAATGTTATGGACACATTACATAAGCTAGGATTCATTGTACATCCCACAAAGTCAGTTTTTCAACCAGCTACTGTGATTCAGTATTTAGGAGTGATCATCGACTCAGTCACAATGACGGTCACTTTAACTCAGAAAGGAAAGAGAAAATGCTTCTAAGCTGCAAGAACCTGTTGAAGGCAGCTGAGATATCTATAAGAAATTTGGCAAAAGTCATTGGGCTAATGGTGGCCAGCTGTCCCACTGTTAAATTTGGGCCCCTGCGTTACAGGCAGTTGGAAAAAGATAAGTGTAGAGCCCTGAAGAAAAGCAAAGGACATGTTGACCAGGTGATGGAGATATCTAAAGCTGGGAAAAAAGGAGCCGAGATGATAGACTGACAATGTTTATGATGCTTTCAATGATGTGTGTTGCAGAGATCCAGACACTGTGATCCATTCTGATGCAAGCCTTCATGGCTGGGGCTTCCTGTGTGCAGAAGTCTCTTCAGGAGGAGTGTGGTCACCAGCAGAAAAGGAAGTTTCATATAAATTATTTGGAATTTAAAGCTGCATTGTTTGCCTCGAAATCTTTTCAGATGCAGCTTCTAGGGAAACATGTGAGGCTCTCGCTGGACAATACCACAGCCATAGCATGCTTAAACCACAAGGATACATCTCAGTAAACAAGTAGGGTAACTTTTGCTCCGATAAGAAAACCTAACACAGAGTAACTTTTATTCAAGACTGGCACAGCCCTTTTAAATTTGAATAAAGTCAGACAAATACAAAGACGAACAATCTAATAGTGGGGGAAATTTAAGGAAAAAAAAAGTGCAGGCAACAACAACTCAACTGTCTTCATAGTATGACTTGGCAAAGATTTGGACTTAAGGCGGGGGGCGGGGGGTTGAAGATGGAGAAACTGGGAACATGAAATTAAAGAACATATATATAGATATGAAAACCCTTCACTAGCTGCACGAGGGAACCATCGCAATCCCTTCTGAAGGCAGATCTATTTGTATTGCCTGCTCCGAGGCCTTTCGTCCGCTGGATCGGAACTCATCAGGGAGACACGGCAGGTTGTGTCTGTGCTCTTGGCGTCAAAAGAGACACACCACCGTCCATAATACGTGGTGCTCACCACCAAGGGTTCAAAAAAAAAGAATCCAACAGCACCCCCAAAGCAGCCAGCGAAGGGTAGTAAATGAAACCAAATAAAAGTTGCTGAAAAACTAAAGACATTATGCAAACAGTATTAGATTGTTCGTCTTTGTATTTGTCTGACTTCATTCAAATTTAAAAGGCTGTGCCAGTCTTGAATAAAAGTTACTCTGTGTTAGGTTTTCTTATCGGAGCAAAAGTTACCCTACTTGTTTTGTTTATTGTTTACTGTTCCCTGTCTCACTTCTTTCTCAATTGGGTACATCTCACTCCGACTCATGTAATGACTTAGCATTTCAGATCTGGTCTTGGTGCATTGAAAATGATATCTTTGTCGGTGCAGCCCATATACCAGGAGTGGAAAATGTGGTGGCTGATGCAGAATCCAGGAAGGTTAATCTGGACACTGAATGGAAGCTGAACAGTGATCTTCTGCAAGCTGCTCTTAGACAGCTGAATGCAGCACCTGACATACATTTGTTTGCTTCTAGGCTGAATGCACAAATGAAAAGATTCATCTCTTCAGGACAGATCCAGATGCAGAAGCTGTTGATGCTTTCAGTGTAACTTGGAGAGACATAAATTTCTATGCTTTTTCTCCTTGTCACGCGATTTCTCCAGAAGATGCAGAGGGATCAGAGATCGGGTGTGCTGGTGGTCTCAGACTGGCCAACTCAGCTGTGTGGTATCCAGTACTGTTACGACTGTTGACAGCAGAGCTAGTGTGTCTCTGACCTGCAGAAAGAACCTGTTGCATCTCCCCAGCCACCCAGATGCAGTCCATCGCAAGATTCAGCAGAAGAAACTTCACCTGCTAGTTTGCAGGATCACAGGTGTTCTTTAACCAGCTCTGGTCTAAGCAGTGGGGCCGCTGATTTGGTTGTGAGCTCTTGGAGAAACTCTACCCAGAAAGCATATGACTCTTACGTAAGAAAGTGGAAAACTTTTGTAGATAGCAAGAGAATAAAAAAACACCAACTTATGTCCATGTAATAAATTTTCTGGCTGGCAGACATGTATGCTTCTGCGGCAAGTCATGGTACAGTAAATTTAGCCCGAAGTGTAGTTTCAGCTTATTTGCACAGGCCAGGCACCGAGGCAGTTGGCAGTCACCAATTAGTGTGTCGTCTGGTGGTGAAGGGGGTTTGAAGAAAAAGACCATCCATTCCCAAATATCATGCTACATGGGATGTGGATAGTGTACTACAATACTTCGCTGGCTGGCCGGACGTAGGAAAGATGACTCTTAAGCAGTTGACCCTAAGACTGGTTATGTTGTTAGCCCTGCCGTCTGGTCAGAGGGGTCAAACAATCCACACATTAAATGTGAGGATGTCAGATTTAAAGATGACAAAGTGTGTCTTAGTGTTTAGTGCTGTGCTGAAGCAAACTCAACCAGGGTCACATGTGCAACCATTAGAACTAGAGTCTTTTGTAAACAAAAAAATAGTGTATTGGTACCCACCTTAGACAGTATTTAAGAGTGACAAAGACTCTAAGGAAAGGGAAACAACTCTTCATTTCATTTGTCAAATCCCACAGTGAAGTCTCAAGAGACACTATATCCAGGTGGATCAAAACTGTTTTGAGGTTAGCCGGTTGAATATCAGCGTTTTTTTTTTCAGCTCACAGCACCAAAGCAGCTAGCACTTCAGCAGCATTCAGCAGAGATGTGCCTATTGACTACATAATGAGAGCGGCTGGGTGGTCTACACAGACCACTTTTTTTACCAGGTTCTACTGCAAACCTGTGCTTCAGAAATCTTTTGGGACAATCAGTTCTAGACAGTTTTTTGTAAATAAGAAGTAGGAATGCTGCAGGGTCCAGTTTAGCCCAGTGACTGATTGAAAGTGATTGCATGCCAAATTACAAATTGTTTTTGGATTACCAGGAACGTGACAGTTCTTGTGTAATTAAATGTAGACAAACAAAATCCATCGACTTGTTTAGATTGCTTTTATGATTGATTCAGTACACATGACCTCTAACTCTGAAGTCTCACATCATTGTGAATGACCAATCGCTAGACGATTGATAATTAGTAAATTTAACGAGACTTGCCTGTAAGTTGAGGTTAAATTGGAATTATCTAGAGTCTAGTGATGGGAATGAGCAATTACGTGCCCTCCCATCTCGGCTCTGGGTGATTCTCGCTTACCCTCCCAGGTATTGTCTGTTGAATTTATTTTAGAGGGTCATCGTGTCTAAATACTGGCTAGATGCGCGCGCATCACATCTCACGTAATTGCTCATTCCCATCACTACACTCTAGACGATTCCAGTTTAACCTCAACTTACAGGTAAGTCTCGTTAAATTTACTAATTTCCGGCTAAAACCTAACCAGCAGCAACCTTTTAATAAGTCAGACAAGCATAATGCCTCGTGAAAGTTGGATTGTTTCTGGAAAAAAAAAAAAAAAACCGAACCAAACCAAACATACAAGATTTTGAAGTACCTGCGAACAGCCACATTCACACACACACACACACTCTCTCTCTCTCTCTCTCTCTCTCTCTCTCTCTCTCTCTCTCTCTCTCTCTCTCTCTCTCTCTCACATCATATCCTCTCTCTCTCTCTCTCTCTCTCTCTCTCTCTCTCTCTCTCATCACACTCTCTCTCTCTCTCTCTCTCATACACACACACACTTTCACACACACACACACACACACACACACACACACACACACACACACACACACTCTCTCTCTCTCTCTCTCTCTCTCTCTCTCTCTCTCTCTCTCTCTCTCACACACACACACACACACACACACACACACACACACACACACACACACACACACACACACACACACTCCCACGATCCTCTTCCTTTCCTTTGTTCACCTGCAACCGCATTAATTTAGGCATGAGGCTTGATCAGGGTGTAGCACGAGACATTTACTCGCGAATATTGTGCTTCCAAGTAGGCCTACAATCCTCGTAAAAACATTAAACTGAAGGTGTAATAATAATGATGACGACCAAATCTCTTTTCACGAGTCTTTCCATCTACGCCGAGGGGAAGAATATACTCCCTTCCAGCCAAATTTGCATGCATAATACCCCCCCCCCCCCTTCCCCTGCTCTCTTTCTTCCTCTGCCCTTGGTGATGGGCATATAAACCAAGGTGTTAGCAACGTGAAATAATTCATTGTTTGTTGTTTGTATGTTTGTTTTTTGACCACTTGAATCGATTGTACATGGCAGACATGTCATGACCACATTCAGAACAGTGACAGATTTGAAATGCATAGAATTTATGTATATGAACTGAAACGTGAAATTGAATTCGAATATAAATTTTCAGTTTTGCAATGACAAGATTCAGGTTAGGTATATTAGCTTTCAATGCTTATTATTCACGCCGAGTTATTTCGCTTGAGGGAACTATTAAATGTCTGACAAACGGTCAAACTGAACACCTGAATCGTTTTCGCGAAATCGATTCATGTATGCGGGCATTTTTTCACCTATCGTCAACTTGATCTGTTAAGACAATAATCTTCGAATACAACGTCAGAACAGACTGTGATGATTGCTAAGTGCGAGTCAGGTCGATCTAGGCTATCCGGTCTAGCTCTCCATGTGATCCTCTAGAATGTATGTCGATTATAAAGTTTATATAAAGATTATATAGAGGACATATGCATTGCGACACTGCAAGTCTTTGTACTCTGTCCTGTTCAACACAAACCCTATGTTCCGCGTGGAAGAGGAGATACTGGCGAAATCATTGTCGATCTAAGTCGTCTGCTGTCCACGCTTTAAGTAATACTGACTTGCATGAAAGAAAAAGATACACCTGTAGATGCCATTGGGACCCAGAGAGGTAGGGCCTACTGTCCTCAACCGCCGGACCAGCCAGCCGGTGGCAATCCTACACCACCCGTGGAAGCCTGCACTGTGTTGACTTTGGGTGGAAGCACGCACAGGATACCCGATCAGGACAAGGGTCATAACTGTAGATGCCATTGTCTCTCTCTCTCTCTCTCTCTCTCTCTCTCTCTCTCTCTCTCTCTCTCTCACACACACACACACACACACACACACACACACACACACACACACACACACACACACACACACACAGAGGCCGCAACTATCTGAAGTGTCTCCTCCTCTCCCTTTTGATTATGACAGAGGTCGAGGAAGATGTTAATGACGACTAAGATGATGTGTTGGTTATACTCTAACCTAATATCATAGTACAAGGTTATATTACAGGCTTTTCTTTTAGACTTGGGAGTTAATGGGCCCGAAAGATACAGACACCTGCGACGCTGGTCGGGAAAATTGGAGTAGTAGCACGCTCAAGGACGCTTCCAGTAATAGATGACGATTTCCACCCGTGTGATTTTGAAAGAAAAAAGTCCAAGATTAAGGAAAATGCTTTTCTAATCTTAGGCCTACATAAATACATTCCTGTTAACGTCACTGATGAACACCGAAGATCAAAACAACCACGCATACCAAGTTCATCCACATTATCTGCACTTATACCTTGTTTTTGCTATACCCCCCCCCCCCCCCCCCCCCCCCCCTTCCCGAGTTCCAACTTCCCCTACCTCCCTCCTTTATTCGATGTGCTAATTTGACCATTTTCAAGCATGGAATGCTATTCACGAGTGTACATTTTTGGAAAGACTCAAAACGCATCACCGACTCTGATTCCTCTCAGTGTTAATACGTTTTCCATGGTGTCTGAGATACTGGTTGAGAGTGTTGCAACGAGAAGAATACAGATTCTCCAGTAAAGCTGACAAAATGTTGTATATGAATTAGATATTAGGGGGGGGGGGGGGGGGGGGGGGGGGGGGGGGGGGGGGGGGGGGATAAGAGAACTAGGTGTCGAGAGATACGCATACGTCGTCTGTGTTACTATAAACCAAGGTGATGGTGGCATAAAAATATTTGTAAAATTGATTGTAGATGATAGACACAGCAGGACCACATACAAAACTGTAAGAGATTTCATATGTATAGAAAATGCAGTGGCACGCTTGACCTAAACCTTACTTGAGAGACACTTTAAATCCCAGTTTTCGGTGTGCAATGACATGATTTTGGTTAGGTTTGTCAGCAATTAAAGCGTACAATTACAGATATAGATAATGTAATCATGCATATTTAGTTTGTCCATTGTGTTAAAAAGATACAGCAAAAGGTACTGCGTTTTGTTCTGTGTTCTTCGGCGCTGTGAACTTAGAAATGTATTTCTTCGAATCATTATCAAGACGCATGCCTGTTTAAATTGTATGTACTGTTATAATCTACAAGACATTATGTATGCAATTTGCCATTGTTTTTGCACAAAGCTATGAGATTAAGAGGAATGATGACCTCATAGCAATGTGCTTTTATGCATTCATTGTTGTTGTTTTTTTTCGTTTTTCTTATAACAGTGTCGGTTTTCCACTTTACCTTGTTCATTTAATATATTGTTTGTTCACCTATCCCCTTCATGAGGGGCCTTGACCTAGACATGAACAAATTGTCATCGTCTCTCTCTCTCTCTCTCTCTCTCTCTCTCTCTCTCTCTCTCTCTCTCTCTCTCTCACACACACACACACACACACACACACACACACACACACACACACACACACACACACACACACACACACACACACACACACACACACACACACACACACACACACACGCGCGCGCGCGCGCGCGCACACGCACACGCACACACGCACACGCACACACACACACACACACACTTTTAGCACGGGATTTTTATTTAATGAAGTAAGCGTGAATCTGTTCTATTGTGTAAATCTAAATCTTGCATCGTGTGCAAGAATGGACACTGCACACCCGAATAGATGTCTTTTTTTTTTTTTTTTTTTTTTCTTTTTTGACAAAGGTTGTGGGCTGGCACAAATGAAATAATAAGACAAAATCAACGGTCAAAGACATTGTCACATTTGTTTGTCGTAAGTCTCCCCCATCAACTGTTGATGAGCACAAGATGGGATCACAGTTTGTTTTTTTTGTTTTTTCACAACAATCCTGTTCTGAGGAGATAATGTACATCAAAGTCTGAGAGATATACCAGGAGCAGTCAAAGTGTAAATCATCGTGACAATACGAACCATGGGTCTCAGTGTACTGTCACTGGGGAAAGAGGGCAGGGAAAAAAACAAACAAACAACAAACAAACAAACTTGGAGCTCGAGAAGAGTCCTCTGGAGTGCGCAGACCTCCACCAAGCTCAGACAGATGCTGACATTATTAACCCTTTGACCCGGAAGTGAGTTTGTCGTTGGGCCACAGGCTGCACACCAAAAATGAATGCGCCGAGGCCTTGCTTAAGAAGTCGAGTGTTTATAGAACCGCGCAACTGGATTGTTTTGAGAATGTTTATTGCGTCTGAAAGTTGTCATTTTCTTTCATGTAGCTATCAAGGTACAAGCCAGGTGGTTCCAAGCAGACAGATTAACATCAAAGGAATGGGATTATTTTGGGTTCTTGGAGCTGGCGCAAGGATAGGGTCACGGGTGAATGCAAAGGCCTGAAACGTGTGTCAACCAAGGGGAAGGTCAGATATTTCAAGATTGTGATTTCATCCGCGAAGATCCCCCAAAACACAGGGAAATAATTGGTGGGGAGTAGCTCTTTTGATCAATTGTCAGTTTGACATCAAATTCTAGCTCGAATTTATAGTAGGCCTCAAAATGCTTGCGTGGATTATATAGTGTTTTGGTTCCAAATTTTAATGGTGGCGTGTGACCACTCTCCGGAGATCTTTACGTCATGTGTCTTTCAACTCTTTGGCCGAAGACATCTTGGAGCAGCATCCACATTTCATGACTTTGTC
Organism: Conus betulinus; assembly: GCA_016801955.1. NCBI lineage: Eukaryota > Metazoa > Mollusca > Gastropoda > Neogastropoda > Conidae > Conus > Conus betulinus. Next base: position 120,991 of record JADBJO010001656.1, read on the forward strand.
CGCGGCCGCATTTCACACTCTTCCAGAGAGTTTCGTGAATTCGATCGCTTGAACAGTGTTCTTCCCCACTGACTTGCGTCGTCTTTTTGTTTTGGGGAAGATAATCGTTGGAATCGCAAGAAAACCGCCTGTTACATTTACGTAAGTTTTGTTGTTGTTTTGTGAAAGACAAATCAGCATGATGTATAGCCAAAGAAACAACGCAAGAAATCAGGCCTAGAGTTTTACACTGGAAATTTTGTATAATATTTATCCGACAAACATAACGTCATAAAAAATGAATTAGAATAAAAAGAAAATAAGAAATGTTCTTCTTGTCACCACACTGTGGATTTTATTGAACACTTTTTCTCTAACTGTCCAATAGTTCGCAGTTTGTGGAAATTCATCCAACAAAAAAAAGTTTGCATAGAAACAAATATCAGCAAATCATTGTCAGTTGCAGATGTGTTGTTTGATGTTAGGCATTGAAGTCGGGATATGGGAAGACAATCGTATATCAACCGTCTTTCATAGTTGCTAAGATGTCAGTCACTCTCTTCAAAAAGGCTCGAGTCTTCTCTCCCGTCTCAACTTTCATTAAAAAAGAACTGATTTTTAGTACCTTCTCATTTTTCATGTTTAGTGAATTAATCAACAATCAACTACCCACACACACACACACACACACACACACACACACACACACACACACACACACACACACACACACGCACGCGCGCGCGCGCGCGCGCGCGCGCGCGCGCCGCCACCCCCCCCCCGCTCCCCCCCAAAAAAAAAAAAAAAAAAACACCTTATCTCGCTTCAGGGCTTTCCTCATGCCTTGCATTTAGTCTTCTTTCTATCTTTTTGCATTTTTTTTCATTTTCATTTTTCTTTTAAATATATCGCTTCAAGGATAACTTCTTTTAGTAGTAGGCCGGTTGTGAAACGATACTTGATCTTTCTTTTCACCACAGTTTTTCCCATCACTATCCATGTCTGTTTCAGTTTTTGTTTCTGGTGTCGTCATTGTATACTTCAGTTCGCTTTTCGTTTGAAGGACGTCTTCGGGTGAATGTTCGGACCTACAGAGATGGACCGAAAGGGAGGGGGAAATTTGAACCCATGCAAAGTTACAAAATATGTATTTAACAAAAAAGAAAAAAATACAAATTTCAGATTTCGACATGATTTATAATGTATATCGCCAATTCTTCGGGGCTATGGCCTTTATGAATAAAAACATCTCTCTCTCTCTCTCTCTCTCTCTCCTCTCTCTCTCTCTCTCTCTCTCTCTCTCTCTCTCTCTCTCTCTCTCTCTCTCTCTCTCTCTCTCCCTCTCCTCCCCCCTCCCTCTCTCTCTCTCTCTCTGTCTCCTCTCTCTCTCTCTCTCTCTCTCTCTCTCTCTCTCTCTCTCTCTCTCTCATTTAAAGATCTTTTTCCAGCTCAGAACTATCTCACATCAATTTCTTGTAGGCGTTTAGAGATGTGTTCGCTCGGTTTCGATCGAGAAGCCTGGGGTTAAAAGCAAGAAAAGACGGTTCATGCACACGGAAAGTGATTTGATGTGTCCATCCTGCTCAAAAGAAATTGAAGACGAAGAACGCTTCGTTTTCAGATGCCCAGAGTATAATAAATTTAGAAATGATTGTTCTGCTTTTAAGTCCTTTTTTCGGTCAAACTCAAAACCTCTGGTATTTTATCCTCTGAAAATGTAGACATTGTAAACTCATTTGCTAAGTTTGTGGAGGAAGCTTTTCGATTTGGAGAGAAAAAAACTTAACATGTAGGCTGTGTTTGTAAATTATGATTGTGCAATAAGTGGTTTATTGTGATGAGAATATTGTTTTGATGATTTTGATGAATGGTCTTTTTCTTCATTTTCTAGTTGTTACTACTGTTCAGCTGTTTTCTGTGTGTACGCTTCTTTTTGACTCGCATTTCTATTGTTGCCAGAATTTGGCAACACTAAGTGGAAATTGCGCGTGCACTCCCTTGGCATAAGAGTTGTTTACTTATTGCCAGTAAAGCATTATCATTGTCTCTCTCCCTCCCCCCCTCTCTCTCCTTCCGTCCCCCCCTCTCCCTCTCTCTCTCTCTCTCTCTCTCTCTCTCTCTCTCTCCTGCGATTCTCAAGGTCTCCACTCTTGTGATTCTGCACCTCCCCCTCTCTCTCTTCCCCCCTCCCCCACTCCGTGATTCTCCAAGCCTGCATGGGTTTGTGATGCTTCATGCCTCCTCTCTGTCCAGCACTCGTCCAGCTCTGTCCATCCCCGTGACCAGTAGACCACGTGACTGGCCTCATCTGACGTCAGCATGTCAGCCGATCCCCTTCTGTGAACGTGGACAGTATCATTACTATGGTGACGTTGACCCCAACAGCACAGAGGCCAACAGTTACACTGCCTGTAAAACTGTCCCTCCAACCCTACCTCAGAGGGGGAACAGTAATACTACCAATACAACCGATCTCATCAACACAGACAGGAATTGAAGAAGAGATGAAAGGCAGCACTACATGCAGCAAAGAAGTGTTGGAAAGACGGAAATCCTGTCGATCCCTGGTGATTATTGCACTGCTGTGACTGATGAACATCTGGAAATTCCAGTTGACAGTTATCTGTGTTATTGTATTTAACGGTCCATACAATTCCGTGATCTGGGTCCAGTCACGACGTACTTTCTTGTGTAATGTGTTGGTGATGTTTATTTCTAATTTTTGTTTATGAGCAATCCCCCAGCCTCCCAATCTTGTGAATGTTCATTCTCTCGCTCTTCTGCTTTCCGCTGCACGTTTCCCCGATCCCCAAATCGCCTCTCAGCCGCCCCCCCCCCCCCCCCCCCCCCCCCCCCCTGCCTCTTCCCCATCTCCCACCCACTGCTGGAGTGCATTGTTATCAACCGAGTGCTGTTGCTTCGTACTTTCTTCGCTTCACTGAGCATATTGTGTGTTTACATCTGTCCGCTTCCTCTTCCTCACTCATACACTCTCTCTTTCTGCGTGCGTATGGTCTACGCTCGACGTGTTAATATGTCCTTTAATCAGTGTGTGTGTGTGTGTGTGTGTGTGTGTGTGTGTGTGGTGTGTGTGTGTACTTTATGTACTAGTGAAATGATACTCGATCAGTTTTTGTTGAAGTCTCATTTCATGATTTGGCTTTGGTAGCCTGGTTTTTTTTGTTATTACCGGTGTCTGATCAGAAGTTTTTGTTTTATTTGCTTCTATGTAGCCTATTGGTGTACTTTTATTTGTCCTGTAGACTACACCTCCCTGCGTTGCTTATTGCACAGTCTTGCTATCCACTACCGTCACCATGCCTTCTTTCCGCCCCGTCTTTGTGTATAGCCTACATGTAGTGTATGTACAGCGCACCGGTGTGTATTCTTTTGAAATTGATAACGTTTGTATTTGTTATTATAGACGCTTGATTAGATATTTTGTGTGCGTTTTTGTTTAATGGTGATTTCATTGTTGTTGTTGTTGGTTTAATAATGAAACAGTTACCCTGTATTGTCGTTCGGAGTGCTAGTACACTGTGATATGAATTTGGTGGTTACCCCCTGGTCACCTGAATATTTCTCGTCTACCTGGAAAGATTCCTGATATTTGTATACTACTTTAAGGAATTCTCTTCCACTCACCTCCTTTGTTTCAACAAATTTCGCTTTGATCCAGGTTTCACCGATGGAGCGTTATCCGTGACAAGCTGTGGATTTGTTTGACGTGACACAAACCACTTTGGTGAAACAGTACTGTAAATAAATGATCGTCAAAGCATTGCTCAGTACACCAAAAAAGTATGATGTTTATGCTAGAATGCTTGTGTTTGCGGGTGAAGCCCTCAGCTTTGGTGTCTCTTCTTCCAGGACATGTGTACAGGAGTCCTGCTGCCATGTTCCCTTGTTGCAGTACCTTGGTTGTAACAATGAATACCTGTGTAAGAGAAATTGAGATGTGGTGTGTGTGTGTGTGTGTGTGTGTGTGTGTGTGTGTGTGTGTGTGTGTGCGCCCGCGCGCGCGCGTGTGT
>JADBJO010001656.1:130000-132500 GCA_016801955.1 Conus betulinus
ATCTTTATTCATTTCTGTTTTTTTTTTCCCTCTTCTTTTCTTCTACTCGTGTTTGTGAGGCACTTGATCGACAATGATGTCAAACGCATTCCAGCTTTCGGATTTGAAAAATCGTATGACGTAAACTACACAAGAAGTATGTCAGTATACACTGCTTCGAAGTAGCAGCATTAAGTTTAAGCAAAACACAAAACTTATATTGAAAGAGGAATAAACAACAGCAGTCGGTAGGTCACTCAGAACAATTTAGGTGTACAATCACGCTCCAGCGGTTTCGTGTCCAGTTTGTTTGTCTCATAAATTTATAGCCGTTTGGTTATGTACAAACCAGTGTCCAATTTGTTTGTCTTATGAATTTATAGCCGTTGGGTTACGTACAAACTTAAATGAATCACCATCCTCACAGAGAGGATGGAACAGGACAATTGAACCGTAAAACTGAAGTTAATGAGGATGTGTAATGAGAAAGAAAACGTCATCTGTCTGAATTATACACCTTCGACACAGAGCAGCAGAAAATAAGACAAATCCTATGTTACATGATAACTACATTGTTCACAAATGATTTCGCAGTCGGCTTTTCAAACGAGAATCGGCATACAAACCCTGTATTACATGACAATCACATTGTTCACAAGATGATTTAGCAATTGGGCTTTCCAAACGAGAATTACCATTCAAGGCGACGACTTGCATTTATAAACAATGGGCATGTCGATGTTTGAATGGTGACATAAGGGTTTTAAGTGGGGTGCACGCGCACAAGCGTGTGTGTGTGTGTGTGTGTGTGTGTGTGTGTGTGTGTGTGTGTGTGCGCGCGCGCGCGCGCGCGCGCGTGTGTGTGTGTGTGTGTGTGTGCGTGCGTGTGCGTGTGTGTGTATGTGTGTGTGTGTGTGTGTGTGTGTGTGTGTGTGTGTGTGTGTGTGTGTGTGGTCATAACGAATCCTTATTCTGTCTTACGCTGTCTTATGATCTCATATTTTGGCTCGCTCACTTAGCATACTCAACAGTGAAAGCATACAGAGCGACATTGAAGAGGAGAAAAGTCATTTGCCGTCCCAACATTTCTTTAAAACAGGAATTCGCGACCGTCATTGCAGCCAACATTAGGATTCTGTTCTCTCCAAACAGAACATTACAAAAGCAATATGTTTTTTTTTTTCAAGCAGTGACACACAGACATGCAGTGTGATTATATACCAAGCAGTGACACACAGACATGCAGTGTGATTATACCAAGCAGTGACACACAGACATGCAGTGTGATTATACCAAGCAGTGACACACAGACATGCAGTATGATTATACCAAGCAGTGACACACAGACATGCAGTATGATTATATCATACATTGCATTTTGCACATTTCAGTGTAAAATCGTAGTCATTACGGGCGATATCAATTCTGTGACAGGTTTTCAAAATGCTTGCAGCTGAACTACAATAATTAGCATCTGCACTATGGCCAAGCTGTCAGACTAAAAGAAATCATGCCTGAAGAAGATCGTTATTAGCTTAAAAGATTTGATATCATTTTTCCAAAAGATTTGATAATATCTATTTTTGTCATATGTAAATCAGTCTTTTCTTATTAGAAAACCTCCTGTCTACAATGTTTTTTTGAAACACTCTATTGTATGAGAGTTTTTTTGTTTATGTGAAGACCATTAACAGCTTAAAAGATTTGATAATCCCCCCCCCCCCCCCCCAAAAAAAAAAAAAAAAAAAAAAAAGATTTGATAATAATTTTCTTTCACAGTGTAAATCTTATTAGAAACCCCCTGTCCATAATGATTTTTGAAACACTCTATTCTCGGAGAACATTTTTCTTTGTTTATGGGCAGATTCGGTGTGTTCTTCTGTGTGAACTTAATCAGCAGGTGTGTGCACGTGCGGCGCGGCTACGTATGCAATGCGACGAACAGTAAAAATCAGATGATGCCCATGTTTGTCACTGCTACCCCTGGTGCCAGAGTTCTCTCCAGAGAGAGGTTCCTGTGTCATCAAAGATCAACATTTCAGCGTAAGACAAGAACACTGTGCAAGAATACTTACGCTTGCTCTTCCCAAATACTGTCTGCAATTGTGTGCTCCTTCTTTAAAACAACAACAACAATAGAAGACTAATAGAGCATGTCAATAACCGGAGACCTATCCCAGAAAATCTGATTGGCATTTATTATTTAAAACGAATACCTCTAATGTTGTAAAAAAAACTTTTACAGGAATGCATCGTCGCCAGCTTACCGTAGCAGGCCACAGTCAAGACGACAATATACATTTAAAAGAACCAAGCCGAGTTCTGGTTGTCCTGGATGGAAATGGCTTATCTTTCACGCACGCGCTCTCTCTGTCTCTGTCTGTCTGTCTGTCTGTCTGTCTGTCTGTCTGTCTCTCTCTCTCTCTCTCTCACTCACTCAGAACACACACACACACACACACACACACACACACACACACACACACACACACACACACACACACACACACACGTAGTCTCT
>JADBJO010001656.1:135000-140000 GCA_016801955.1 Conus betulinus
AGCCCTGGGTCTGTATCGACGCACGTATTAGGTGATAATGATCGCTTTCAAGACAGACGGAAATTGTCCTGCGTTTGGCTTCGGACTTTCGCCCACCTAATGCTTTGTCCGTGGGTTTTCCCAGCAAACCATCAATGCTGTCGTCTTCCTCTGCAACTGGTACCAGACGTGACGTGTTTTCCTACAAATGTCATCAATGAAAGCCTTTTCTGAATGTGGACCGCTGAGATTATAAAACGAGAGAAGAGCTCGGCATACGCTAACTTTCAGGTCAAGCACGTCAAGTCTTCGGTAACAGCGTCAAATCATTTGGGCGGTGGTTGTATTTGTTGTTGTTGAAGTGAGGCATTGCTTCTGAAAGGCAAAGACTGGAGTATTATTAGAGACTGGTTTACTTTCTTTTGTCTGCCGATCATCATCTGAAACCGAGGTTATCCATTGTCAGTTAAGATGTACACGAGGCCAGCATTCGCCTTTGTTACGGTAGGTTCAGTTCTCTACTCTGAAGGCTGGGCTATTTGTCAGAATTATAATTAACCTGAATGAATCAGTTTCAAAGTGAGGTGACCGCAGGCGGAAATTGAGACAAACTTAAAGAAGATTTAGTGTTCCGCGAAACGAAAGCCACAGGCAAATCACATGACAAAACACGAAGCCTTTCGAAATCTTTGGCCTTTCTCAGGCAAGACAACAACATTCAAGACAATGGAAACGAAGAACGAACAATCACTTATCTCCTCAAACTGGGCGCAAAATGGAAGTGAGAAGATAAGCGATTGTTCGTTCGTTTTCAACGTCTTGAATGTTGTTTACCTTACCTGAAGAAGGCCGAAGAGAGGCCGAAAGGTGTCGTGTTGTCTTGTAATTTGATTCTCTTTCGCTCGACGGAACAGTAAATCTTCTTTAAGTTTGTTTAATCTGATTGAGACCAAGTCGAAGTGCGAGTCAGCTTTATAATGAAGCAGATTACACGTTGAGTCAGTGGTACAGATTTAGCGTAGTGCCACGGTTCATCACGTTTTCATGTTAGTGTTATGGTCACTGAGGTTTAAAGACACTCTGGAACTTTTTGTAGTCAATTCGTATTCATTTCTTCATTTATATCACTGGGTTTTTTTTGGTTAGTGATATCAACACAATTTTTTGGTAGTATTCTCATGCTTTTGGAAATTTGTTTGCATGTAGTCAATGTCACATTTAATTTACGAACTTAAGCTTGTGATGATTATGGTAAGCTGTGTTGACTTGTTTGGGGGTGATTCCATGTTTAGCAAGAGAACGATTCCACGTGAACCACCTGCTAAGTGTTCATTTGATGTTCATATGGCTGGAATTTGGTATACATGTGACATACTTTTGGTGTATATTTCATGTTCCATGGCTTTAAGTTAGAGGGTATATAGGTGGTGACAAGACTTTTTTTTTTGTCTCACTGAGATTAAAAAAATTGAAACAACTGTATGCCGCGCTCCTACACACAACACACCACATACACACACAATACAACAGGCAGACACACACACACACACACACACACACACACACACACACACACACACACACAATACAACATAACATCACACACACACACACACACACACACACACACACACACTCCCCCCGCCCCCCCCCCCCCCCCCCCCCCCACACACACACAACACAACATAACACATACACAGCGCCCAGCGCGCGCGTGCCCCAGTCCAGCCCATCTAAGTCTGAGACTAAAAGAACCGTCTCTCGGCACCTCCAGGCGCTTCTTGTGGTGGGCACAGCAGACTCCCAGCCTCTGGAAGGATGCGGCAGCCACCCCGTGGACGCAGTCTTCGTCCTGGACGTGTCTTCCTCCATCTGGGAGAGCCACTTCAAGAAGCACGTGCTGGTCTTCGTGCAGAAGATCGTCAACGACCTTGACATCGGCCCCGGGCCCAACCGGACCCGTGTGGGCGCCATCACCTTCAGTGACGAGGTGCAGCTGGAGTTTTGGCTGGACCAGTACATGGACAAGGAGGTGCTTGTGGGGAAAGTGCCTGAGGTGGGTTTGAGAAAAAGGATTGCCAGATGTGGTGTGTTGTTGTTGTTGTTGTTAAAGCGGTGCGCGCGCGCGCGCGCGCATGTGTGTGTGTGTGTGTGTGTGTGTGTGTGTGTGTGTGTGTGTGTGTGTGTGTGTGTGTGTGTGTGTGCGCGCGCGCGCGCGCACTTGTGTGTGTGTGTGTGCTGATCCGGCTGAAGGTGAATATCGTGTGAAAAAAAAAAGACGAACGCAATGAAAACAATACTTTTTTTTCACTTGCGAAGGACATTCACTGCTGTTCACGATGATACAAATTGTACAACACCTAAAGACCCGAGGCATTCAATCATCAATCAAATGGGGAAAAGAAAATCGAAAAAAAAAAAAAAAAAGAACCTCAACGACTAAACCTAACAGTTAAAGGGACATAATGCTTAAAATGCAATTGAATTCAATTCACTCAGCACGTATTGTACGCCTACATTCCATTGGGAGTTTTGTAGTTCGCTAGAAACGAATGCGTCTGTTCTGCTTCCGTGAGCGTGAGCTAATTACTTCCCATATTTGTTTTGTTTATTATTGACTTTCAGATTTGTATATCAGAAAAAAAAAAGAAAGAAATAGCTTGCTTATCGTTGCAGAATAAGCGAAAACACAGGTATCATTCCTCTTCATTATGCGCGTTATATTCGGTATTTCATTTTGCTTTCATTTTCCTTTCTTTCCTTTTTTTTGGTCTATATTTTCTTTTCTTTTCTTTCTTTTCTTTTTCTTTTTACATGTCATTTTCTGGTCCCGTATCAGATCACACTTCGGGGAGGCAACACCAACACACACAAAGCCCTGAGCTTCGTGAAAGATCAGATGTTCACCCCCGCCAACGGCGGCCGCCCCGACGTGTCACATGTCGTCATAGTCATCACAGATGGCGCCTCGCGCAAGGTCAAGGACACGGAAGCCATGGCGAGCGCTCTAAGGGGGGGCAAGGCGTTGCTCTCTTCGCCATCGGTGTGGGTTCAGGTGTGAACATGACGCAGCTCCATGCCATAGCCAGCAAGCCCAGCGAGCTCTTCGTGTTTCAACGTCACCACTTTGAGGCTTTGCAGAACATACGTCATGAGCTCGTCAACAAGACTTGTCAAGGTGAGATTTTTGGCCACTTCTTCTGCTACAGCTTGTTGACGACTGTGATGTATTCAGACCACTTTGTCTCCTACAGCTTGTTAACGACTGTGATGTATTCAGACCACTTTGTCTCCTACAGCTTGTACACGACTGTGATGTATTCAGACCACTTTGTCTCCTACAGCTTGTTGACAACTGTGATGTATTCAGACCACTTTGTCTCCTACAGCTTGTTGACGACTGTGATGTATTCAGACCACTTTGTGTCCTACAGCTTGTTGCCGACTGTGATGTATTCAGACCACTTTGTCTCTTACAGCTTGTTGACGACTGTGATGTATTCAGACCATTTTGTCTCCTACAGCTTGTTAACGACTGTGACTACTTTGTCTCCTACAACTTGTTGACGACTATGATGTATTTAGACTACTTTGTCCCCTACAGCTTGTTGACGACTGTGATGTATTCAGACCACTTTGTCTTCTGCAGCTTGTTAACGACTGTGATGTATTCAGACCACTTTGCCTCTTACAGCTTGTTAACGACTGTAACTGCTTTGTCTCCTACAGCTTGTTAATGACTGTGACTACTTTGTCTCCTACAGATTGTTAACGACTGTGATGTATTCAGACTACTTTGTCTCCTACAAATTGTTAACGACTGTGATGTATTCAGACTACTTTGTGTCCTACAGCTTGTTAACGACTGTGATGTATTCAGACCACTTTGGCTCCTACAGATTGTTAACGACTGTGATGTATTCGGACCACTTTGCCTCTGACAGCTTGTTAACGACTGTGATGTATTCAGACTACTTTGTGTCCTACAGCTTGTTGACGACTGTGATGTATTCAGACCACTGTCTCCTACAAGTTGTTAACGATTTTCATGTATTCAGACCACTTTGTCTAGCTACTACTTGTTAACGAACATGATGTATTCAGACTACTTTGTCTCCTACAGCTTGTTAACGATCGTGGTGTATTTAAACCACTTTCTCTTCTCCAGCTTGTTAACTATTGTAATGTATTTAGACCCGTGCGCGCATGTGTGTACATTTGTGTTAACACATTTGTGTGTGAGCGCACGCGCGCGTGTATGTGTGGGTGCGCGTGTGGGTGCTCAAGTGTGGCAGTTTTTGTCTGAGCGCGGGTTTATTCATGTCTGTTTACGTCCACACGCATTCATGAATATGTATACCTGCAAGGTTGTACCGCGGAGCCTGCATTCAAATATGTACTGTGCGAGCATTTCTATCTTTTTTAACAGCTATTTCTTTCTGAATGAACGATCAGCAACTGTTTTGCATAGACATGTTATGATTGAGAAATGAAATAGTGATTTCTGTCATTTTTTCACTGTGATGCTATGTGTGTACATTGTCTGAACAGTTTTGGTCTCGTTCTTGTCCACGTGTGCCTTAGAAACATAGCTGAAACTCTCTACTTATGCATAACATACTTGAAACTATCTACCTGTTTATACATTAACATAGTTGAAACTATCTACTTGTTTATACATTTCAGTACTACCATCTACTACAACCACCACTACCACTACCACCACCACCACAACACACCACACCGACAACTACTACAACCACCACGGTGCCTACCACAACCTCTACAACCACCGCGTCGACGACCTCTACCACAACCAGCACCAGCAGCAGCACGACAACGACGACTCCGCCGCCAAGCAGCAGCAGCAGTAGCACCACGACAGAACCTGTGCCCACCACGGACAGCCCAACGACCACCACCCGGCAAGCCAGCGAAAGAACCCGAGAATCCTCAAGGCGATGAGGACACCACTGGTAGGTCAAAGGTCACCACTTGACCTTCCTGTTTGGACATAGTTG
>JADBJO010001656.1:147500-150000 GCA_016801955.1 Conus betulinus
TGAGTTGACTCACAGCTCGCGACGGAAAACCTGTTGCGAATTGGTCACCAAGAACCGTAGAAAACAGTGTACACGAGTGAGACGTGATTTTCATGTGTGCATGAAATGGTTTGAGCACGTTACGTCATCGTCTCTTCTGCCACGCATTGTTTTCTGTTTTCATTTTTTCTTTTTTCTTTTTTTTTTGATAATATTTTCTGTTTTCGTTTCCTTTTTATTTCCTTTTTTTTTTTCTCGAGTTGGGGAAAGGGGGGTGGGGAAAAGTTTGCTTTCAAGTTTGTCTGTTTGTTGTTCGGCTAGGCGAAAAAAAAAAAAAAGAGAAAAGAGAGAAAAAAGAAAACAAAACAAAAAACAGTGTGTAAGACTTCAACGAATATTAGAGAGTGTCGGTAGACTGGTAAGGGTTAACAGGTTCAGAACCTAGGTTCACAGCTGATGAAATCTAAGAGAGAGAAAAAACACAACAACAACAACAACAACCACCACCACAACAACTACAAATAATAATGATGATAATAATAATAATGATGATGATGATGATGATAATATAATAATAATAATAATAATATAATAATAATAATAATAATATGAAACAAAACAAAACAGAAAAAGAAAATAAAAACTTTAGCACTCATTAATTTGTGCGTCCTTTTTTCCGGAGTGACATTTTTTTCTTTTTTCTTTTTTTTTTTTTTTTTTTTTTTTTTTTTTTTTTTAAATAATTAATTCGTTTCCATCCTTCCCGTCCAACCTTCCCCTTCGTGTCCCTGCAGGTCGGCCCGACGTGAGCCACATCATCATCCTGATCACCGACGGTCGGTCCCGAGACCCCAACGCCACCATCCACACGGCACGTGCGGCGCGCAAGGAAGGGGTCACCCTCTTCGCCGTGGGGGTGGGGGTGAAGGAGGGCGAGGCCATGGACGAGTTTACACGCCTTGGCCAGTCAGCCCAGCGCCGACCACGTGCTGAAGGTGTCTGGGTTCGAATCCCTGTCGTCTTTCAAGCAGCTGCTGGCCGGAAGGGCGTGCGGCGTGTCCAATGTCTCCAGAGAACAGGACGAGGATGGGAGGGCGATAGGGGATCAGCCTCGTGCGGGGGTGAGTGACTCGGGGACTCCGATCCCACACTTTGTTACGAGAAATTTGGAAGAATTCTTAGTGAGTTGCCCCCAAAACAAGGACAAACAAAACTGAAAATGAAATGAGGCAGGGAACAGTAAACAATAAACCAGTAGGGTAAGTCTTGCTCCTATAAGAAACCTAATACAAAGTAACTTTTATTCAAGACTGGCACCGCCTTTTAAACTTGAACCCTTGGTGGTGAGAACACCACAGTATTGTGGGACTGTGATGTGTCTCTGTTTGACACCAGGAGCACAGACACAACCAGCCGTGTCTTCCTGATGAATCCGATCCAGTGGACGAAAGGCCTAGGAGCAGGCAATACAAATAGATCTCCCTTCGAGGACTACGATAGTTCTCTCAGCTAGTGAAGAGTTTTCATATTTAAAAATATATTTTCTTAATTTCATGTTCCCATTTTTTCATCTTCAACATCTTCCCCCCCCCCCCCACCCCCCCCCCCCCCCCCCCCCCCCCCCCCCTTTAGTCCAAATCTTTGCCAAGTCATTACTGTGATGACAGAGGGGTTGTTGGCCTGCGCTTTTTCCCCCCAATATTAGATTGTTCGTCTTTGTATTTGTCTGACTTTATTCAAGATTAAAAGGCTGTGCCAGTCTTGAATAAAAATTACACAGTGTTAGATTTTCGTATGGGAGCAAGACTTACCCTACTTATTTATAGTTTTAAGGACAAATAAGTTACAAGACAATTCAGACGCGACGCGTTTCCCATTTAGTGCCGGATGTGAGAAAAAAAGTGATTGTTAGTCTTCGTTCTCATTGTCCTGAACGTTGTTTGTATTGTCTGAAGAAGACCTAAGAGGTCTAAACGCGTGCTGTTTTGTCTTGTAACTTGTTTGTCCTATGTTGGGCGGACTCACTAAGAATTATTCTTCAGATTAGTGTCAATTTCCGCCTGGAGTCATCTCACTTTGTTACGAGAACTCCTAAACAACACTGTGACAAATCACAATGGGTAGTCTTTTCACTTATAGAGCGGTACCATTACTGTCTTTTCGTCTATGTGCAATTACGAACGTTGCTTTATGGATTTTTAGATTGTCGTTGCCAAGCATTCCGATAGGGCATAGTTTATACTAGTTTCGGTCTGGCATTTCTTTTGAGAACTACTCTGATCATTTGTTTTACTACATACACACACTCATGCGCGCACACACACACACGCACTCACACACACACACACACACACACACACACACACACACACACACACACACACACACACACACACACACACACACACACACACACACACCACCACCACCACCACCACCACCACCCACCACCACCACCCACCATCAACAACAACAACAAACAACGCCATCCTCTATACTAACCAGGAACCTCCTAACATTC
>JADBJO010001656.1:165000-167500 GCA_016801955.1 Conus betulinus
AACAGGAGACGATTCCAGTGACGACACGAATGGTATATTGGATGACACTAACTCTCGTCTTGAAGTAAGCGATCTCATACTGGAAACGAATACAAAGTGTTGCGGTCTCTCTGTCCACCCACAAGACTTTCCCCCTCCCACACTCCCAGCACAGCTGTTGCGTCTTCCGACTCGGGTTTTTGCGTCAGTGATCAGGGCTGAAATATTTTGTGGCGGGGGGTAAAATTGCATTCTTGTATGTTGTTTTTTTCTGCCTCTGCCTCCCACCTGCCCTCCCTCTCTCCCTCCCTCCCTCCCTCCCTCCCTCTCTCTCTCTCTCTCTCTCTCTCTCTCTCTCTCTCTCTCTCTCTCTCTCTCTCTCTCTCTCTCTCTCTCTCTCTCTCTCTCCGATCTCATGCCAGAAAACAAACTGATCGTCCCTAGCTGTACCGAACGTTCAGATGAGACCTGGGTTTTATCTCCCACATCAAATGTACTTCATCCTCTACAAACCAGAATAAGGTGGATTAATCCAGAATAAGGTGGATTAGGTTACGGTCGGAAATAAACCACGCTTTCGTGAAAATACGACAGAAGATGATTTATTTTCTTCATTTTGTGATTCTCCAAATGAGACGGAAGTTCACTTTATCTTTCACTGTCTTCAGTACCTACCACGATTTCACAGAAAAGTTTTTTCCCTAATGAGTGCTGCTATACACAACTTTACCAGTTTAGACTAACCATATTTCTGGCCCCTGAAAATACGTCACTGGTGAGTCGTCCGGGCGTATATCTTGAAAAAAAAAAAAAAAAACAACTTCCAAAACAGCTTGTATAAATTCAGCAACGTAGCAGACCCAAAGTTGGATGTGTGTGCGTGTGTGTGTGTGTGTGTGTGTGTGTGTGTGTGTGTGTGTGTGTGTGTGTGTGCGTGCGTGCGTGCGTGCGTGCGTGCGTGCGTGCGTGTGTGTGTGTGTGTGTGTGTGTGTGTGTGTGTGTGTGTGTTGTGTGTGTGTGTGTGTGTGTGTGTGTGTGTGTGTGTGTGTGTGTGTGTGTGTGTGTGTGTGTGTGTGTGTGTGTGTGTGTGTGTGTGTGTGTGTGTGTGTGTGTGTGTGAGTGTGTGTGTGTGTGTGCGTGCGTGCGTGCGTGCGTGCGTGCGTGCGTGTGTGCGTGCGTGCGTGCGTGCGTGTGCGTGTGTGTGTGTGTTGTTGTTGTTGTTGTTGTTGTCCGTCGAGACGATGAAGACCATGTAGTCATCCTGGGATTGGGGGTGTGTGTAGATGGCTGGTCAGGCCGATCTGCGCCGGAAAGACCTATCACAGTACGGACAGGGGATGGTGGCAGCAGTCGGAGATCTGATCATCCTGCGCTGCTCAGCTGCAGCAATTCTGTTGCTTTCACAGGTCGCTGTACCTTTGCGGACAACTGATCGCCATCCGTCTCTGTCCTGGGCAGTCTGCTCCCATGTTGTGTGGCTGATGTTGAAGGCCTTCAGGGAAGATTTGAGGCTGTCTTTGAGACGCTTCTTCTGGGACTCCATGAGAGCGTTTGCCTTGTTGTAGTTCGCCAGACAGTAGTTTCTTTGGCAGCCGATGGTCTGGCATGCGAATTATGTGACCTGCCCAGCGAAGCTGTGACTGCATCAGGATGGTGAAGATGCTAGGCATGCCAGCACAAGTGAGCACTTCAGTGTCCGGAATAATGGTTCAGTTTACTGGTGTGACACTGGTAAACCGTCCGTGTTTCACAGCCATAGAGCAGTGTGGTGATAACTATGGCCCTGGACAATCATCAATTACGATCAGAGAGAGAGAGAGAGAGAGAGAGGAGAGAGAGAGAGACAGAGGCAGAGAGAGAGAGAGAGAGAGAGAGAGAGAGAGAGAGAGAGAGAGAGAGAGAGAGAGAGTCTTCAGCAAAACAGATGACCAAAGTAATAACAAAGACGACGAGACGATTGATATTATTCAAAAAATGTATTCAGCATGACGTCTAAAAACCTTTAACAAAACACTTGTGCTAAGAAAGGTAGACTACTGAGTGAAATTAAGGAGCTAAGAAAGAGTGCTTACCCTCGAGAGAGAACAAAAGTGAATTTGCTAGAGGGAGATGTAACTACTGAGGAGCGAGTTGTGCAGAAAGAATATGAAGACTAACAAAAAAGCCTGGAACAGGTGGGTTCATTTCAGAGGTTCTCTGTATTTTCTTATCTATTTCATGTATTATTTTTTAGCACATTCTTATGGAAACCATTAGGGCACTCTATGGTGGGATCTATGATTGAAGCACACACAGGCATCGATCCTTCCGCCACACGACCAAGGTCTGATCACTTTTATTCTGAAAGAGGACAAACCAAAAGATGAGTGGAAAACTGGCCTGTGGCGCGCGTTTTAAGACAGACTCGTCCTTTGTGCTGTTAACATGATTTTGTTCTTTTTCTCCAGCTGCACATTATTATTATCATATACACACGTTTTCCAATACATCAATTGACCAGGGCGTCACCCGCTCATGTTTG
>JADBJO010001656.1:172500-197500 GCA_016801955.1 Conus betulinus
GCATCCACTTGTTTAGAAGAAACATATCCAAATATTGACGGTGCTTTGAATGTTTCTTTTTGTTTTGGAACATTATTTCGTTTGTGTTTTAAAAAAAGGCCATCCAAAACAAAAGATAATTGATATAAATGCGTTATGTTTTACATTTTGAACATGATTATGATTTTATTTAGGCCTAACGAGCGTAATGAAAGAAAACCCATTTTTTAACGTTACGTTCTACATTTTTTCTGCGTTGTTTATTTCATTAAACTAGACAAAAGCTTTAGAAGAGAACTGGATGATCCTTTCAACCAAATACTATGCTAATTAATTTCAAATCACGGCTTCCTTGGAGCTTTGAATGCCTTAAAAGGACTGCAGTAAAACAAAGCCAAATGATGCCTGAAGCTCTGCATTATGGCCTCTGATAATTTTTGGGTTACTTGTGACTAAAATGGGTTACTTTGACTCGTTTGTAAATTCATGATTTTAAGTGCCCTAGAAGCACTGCAATTAAAGCAAGACAACTGAAACTGTCTGTTCTGCGATTTGGCTTGTATTAGCTTTTAGACTCTATTATGTTTGTGTTTCTGTTCTGACAATTAAGGATAATCATTTACTCTTTAAGTTTAGTTTATGAATGTGTTGAGACCTTAGGTGCCTTTAAATGGATTATCGAACAAGCTCACACATCTTATATGGCCAACAGACAAAGAGAGAGAGAGAGAGAGAGAGAGAGAGAGAGAGAGAGAGAGAGAGAGAGAGAGAGAGAGAGAGAGAGAGAGAGAGAGAGAGAGAGAGAGAGTATTGTTGCTGATTCCGAGTACTAAGCAAAATGGCTGAATCCGCGCAGTAGGCAGCCGATTAAGCGGAATGAGCTGCCGATTGCAAGTTATCAAAGCTCTAACATAATCGTTCAATAGGCTGCAATGTGCACATTACATGGAATGAGCAAAGTCTCCGTCTTTTACGACAAATCAGTAACACCACAAAATCGGCACGACTCTCTCTCTCTCTCTCTCTCTCTCTCTCTCTCTCTCTCTCTCTCTCTCTCTCTCTGTGAGAGGGACATAATTTCCTCTGCACGAGCAGACGAAGATAACAAAACATATTGTCTTGCACATTGAGAATACAAAGAACTGGTCGAGAGAAAGAAAAAAGAATACAGCAGATTCTCTATTATATAACCTGTGAATATGGTAAATGACCAGCAAGTTCTTGGAAGCATTTGCCTGTAGAATATCCTTGAATAGAATGCACACATCCAATGATACAACTATTGATGACTGGTTTTCTCTTTGTCATAAACTTCTTGAAAAAGATAACACCGAAGATGTTACTGATGTGACTAATGACGTAAATCTGTCTGAACATAATACCGAGTATTCTTATTTTGATCTTCCAGTTCCAAGAGAGGAGATTTTAATGAACGATGGACAGACTCAATAATCGTACGGCTATTAAAGAGGGCGCAACTGATGTTCCTGGTAATTATAGAGGTACATCGTTGTGTGATATCAGTAGTCAGGTATTTAAGTCAATATTCAGTTGCGAGCTACAAGAGTGGGTACGGCAAAATGACATCACAGGTGAGCATCAAGCAGGGTTAAGAAAGGCTACTCAACTGTTGATCAGATGTTCACACTCTTAGTGCTAATACAGAAATAAATTTCACAGAACCGTAAATTATATGTTGCCTTTACTGATTTCGAAAAAGTTTTCGACTCTGTTTCAGGACCATTACTTTGGCCTGTAATCCAGAAGAAAGGGATTCAGGGAAAGCTGTATAAATATATCAATAGTATGTATAGTAGTCTGAAAGCAACAATAAGATCTGGTGCTAGTTTTACAGACTACATGATATGTACACAGGGGTTAAAAGTAGTCTGAAAGCAACAATAAGATCTGGTGCTAGTTTTACAGACTACATGATGTGTGCACAGGGGTAAAAGTAGTCTGAAAGCAACAATAAGATCTGGTGCTAGTTTTACAGACTATATGATGTGTACACAGGGGTAAAACAGGGTGAAGCACACAGCGCTGTGCTTTTTTTCTTTGTTTAGTAATGCGCTAGCCCTGGAACTAATAGAGAAAGGAAAGCATGGTGCAACATTGACTCCTGATTTTGTTGAATTGTTTGTTTTGTTACTAGCGGATGACATTGCCTTGCTTTGTGAGACACAAATCGGTCTTCAAAGACAGCTGAATGATCTATACAGTGCATCTTCAAGATCTTCAGGAAAGGCAGTCATCTCACAGCGAGAGAAAGGTGGTTTCTTAATGGACAGGAAATGACGTTTGCTGGCTTGTATAAGTATTTGGTATATATTTGTCCACTAGACTTAGTTTCATATTTGGTTGCGAAGACCTTGCAAGCTGAGCAAAAACAAAACAAAACAAAAAAAAAAAACAAAAAAAAACACACACACACACACACACACACACACACACACACACACACACACACACACACACACACACACACGCACGCACGCACGCACGCACGCACGCACGCATACACACACACACACACACACACCTGTGTAGTATGCAGGTGTTGTACATGCTTAAGTATAATTCTGTGGCGGTGTTTTTGAAAATTTTTGATAAGCAGGTTCTAAGCATTTACTCGCATTGAAAAGGTTCACTTATTTGCGTCGAAGACATTTTTAGGAGTACAGCTTAAAACGCCGAATGGTTTAGTGTACGGAGAGACAGGACGCCACCCTGTTAACGTAAATACGTATGTTCAGTGTTTTAGATCTTGACTTAAGATGTTACGTGTGGATGGAAATAGATTGCCTGTGAAAGCTTATGAGATTGTAATGTGGCTCGACTCAAGTAGTAGATATACATGGGTTTCCAGGATTCGAGAAACAATATCAGAATGGATGGTAAAATCAAGGGGTTGAACATGTCAATGCATTTCTGCATGCATATTCGCCAAAGGCGCGTTGATTGCCGATGGCAAAACTGGAATGAACATTCCAAGAAAGTGACCGGTTTTCTTTGTATAGAATATTCAAAACATCTAGTAGCTGTAACAGGTATCTTTTAATCCATGTCGACAGCCACACCAAATGTTATCTGACAACATTTAGGTTCGGGATTATTATAACATCATAATTATAACCATTAATATCGTCATTACTATTATTATTTCAACTTCTACTACCAGTACTACTACTTTAATATTTTAACGTATGATACAGAGCGTCTGGGATTGCTACTGTATTAAAATGTAGTGTGCTGACTCATTCATGCTGCTGCATTTGCTGCTGTTCACACAGACACACTCACCACGTTGGCGTAAAACGTGCTGCTTTATCAGTGTTGGGTGTCGGACATCTGTTCACACTTTACTTGATTTAGCACTTCCTGTCGTGTCGACTTCCACACCTGTATATCTGGCTTCTTCTTCCGAGGAGGGCGGAAGATATTGGCAATATGTAGACTGTTATTGGCAATATGTAGACTGTTATTGGCAATATGTAGACTGTTATTGGCAATGTGTAGGCTGTTATTGGCAATATGTAGACTGTTATTGGCAATATGTAGGCTGTTACTGGCAATATGTAGACTGTTATTGGCAATATGTAGACTGTTATTGGCAATATGTAGACTGTTACTGGCAATATGTAGACTGTTATTGGCAATGTGTAGACTGTTATTGGGAATATGGAGACTGTTATTGGCAATATGTAGACTGTTATTGGCAATATGTAGGCTGTTACTGGCAATATGTAGACTGTTATTGGCAATATGTAGACTGTTATTGGCAATATGGAGACTGTTATTGGCAATATGTAGACTGTTATTGGCAATATGTAGACTGTTATTGGCAATATGTAGGCTGTTACTGGCAATATGTAGGCTGTTATTGGCAATATGTAGACTGTTATTGGCAATATGTAGGCTGTTATTGGCAATATGTAGACTGTCATTGGCAATATGTAGACTGTCATTGGCAATATGTAGACTGTTTACTGGCAATATGTAGACTGTTATTGGCAATATGTAGGCTGTTATGGCAATATGTAGATTGTCATTGGCAATATATAGACTGTTATTGGCAATATGTAGACTGTTATTGGCAATATGTAGGCTGTTACTGGCAATATGTAGACTGTTTGGTAATATGGAGACTGTTATTGGCAATATGGAGACTGTTATTGGCAATATGGAGACTGTTATTGGCAATATGTAGGCTGTTATTGGCAATATGTAGGCTGTTATTGGCAATATGTAGGCTGTTATTGGCAATATGTAGACTGTTATTGGCAATATGTAGGCTGTTATTGGCAATATGTAGACTGTTTTGGCAATATGTAGACTGTTATTGGCAAGATGGAGGCTGTCATTGGCAATATGTAGACTGTTATTGGCAATATGTAGACTATTATTGGCAATATGTAGGCTGTTATTGGCAATATGTAGACTGTTCTTGGCAATATGTAGACTGTTCTTGGCAATATGTAGGCTGTTATTGGCAATATGTAGGCTGTTATTGGCAATATGTAGGCTGCTACAGGGCCAATGCAGGGTAGGTAGGCCCGGCCACAGAACCTGCAGGTCAAGGTGCGATCAGGGTTCAATGTCACAGCAACACATCGCATCCTCTTGCGCCGTTTGTCCCTCAAGAGTGGCCCTGTGGGCCTTTTGGGAGGAGACAGCTATGTTCATGGTATCATGCCAAGTGTTACGATCTGCGGCTAGATAGTAGAAATGACAGGCACTGATGGATTTTTTCAAACAGTCTTTGTATCGCTTCTTCGGTCCCCCCCTGACGCAATGGCCGTCGGAGACTTCGCCGCACAGGGCAATCTTGGCAGGCGATGATCCTCCATCCTGGACATATGCCCTGCTCAGCATAGCTGGGACTTCAGTGTCCTGGCCTCGATGCTGGTGAGCTCCTCTTGTTCGAGGACTTTAACGTTGGTGATGAAGGCATTCCACTGAATTTTGAGGGTGGAGTGAAGGCAGCATTGATAGAAGTGTTCAAAGAGTCTCTGGTAGTGACGGTAGGTGAACCACGACAAGGAGCCGTACAGGAGGGTGGTATGTACAATGGCTTTGTACACTCCAATGTTGGTGCCTTTCTTTAGACATTTGTTGCTCCACACTGCACAATTGCTAGTCTGTCGTCGTCCACTTCCCTGTCAACCTTGGCACCCGATGAGATGATGCACCCCAGGCAGGTGCACTGATGGACTGTTCTCAGTTCATAGACACCAGCGAGGCTGTGCTGGGCTACAGAAGAAGAGAGAGGAAGGAATGGATATCAGACACCACATGGCAACTCATAGAGGAGAGAAAGATCGCAAAACTCGGCACACTCACTGGAACAGAAGATGAGAGACAAACATTCGCCGAAACGTACAAAGAGAAATACAAAGAAGTGAAGAAGAGCACAAGGAGAGACAAGAGACAGTTTGCAGACAACTTGGCAGCAGAGGCCCAAGCTGCAGCTGAGAAAGGAGACGCTTCAGGACCGTCTATAAGATTACCAAGACTCTAACAGGCGGATTCACCAGAAAACCACAATAGTGAAGGACAAGACCGGGAAAGTTTTGACAAAAGGCGAAGACCAACTCAACAGATGGGCAGAACATTTTAGAGACATTAAATAGACCGGACCCAGATGAGGAAGCCACCACCGAAGACATGGGTTTCAACTTAGAGATGAGACGTGGACGCATTACCCAACAGGAAATTGTGGAGGCCATCAGGCAGACAAAGGGAAACAGGGCACCAGGTGAAGACAGAATCACGGCAGACATGCTGAAGGCAGACCCCAAAACGAGCGCAAAGGCTTTAGTGAGACTATTCAACAAGGTATGGGAAGAGGAGAAAGTTCCGGACACATGGAAGAAGGCATCACAGTGAAGCTCCCCAAGAAGGGCGACCTCTCTGAATGTGGCAACTAGCGGGGAATCAACTTGCTCTCCGTCCCAGGGAAGATCTTCTGCCGTGTCCTTCTACAGTGCATGAGGCAAGCCATTGAGAGAACCCTACGAGAAGAACAGGCAGGGTTCAGAAGCGGGAGAAGTTGCACAGACCAGATCTTTGTTTTACGAACAATTGTGGAACAGTCCATCGAATGGAATTCGTCACTCTACATCAACTATATCGATTTCCAAAAGGCTTTCGATAGCATCTATTATCCTTCGCTGTGGAAGATCTTGGAAGCCTACGGATTTCCTCTTAAAGTCATCAACATCTTACAGGACATGTACGCAGACAACCAGTGCTGTGTGCGATATGATGGACAGCAGAGCGAGTGGCTCCACGTGCAGACCGGGGTCAGGCAAGGCTGCGTGATCTCGCCGACAATTTTCCTTGCCGTCATTGACTGGGGATGATGAGGAAGGCCACCAGCGATAGGGCGAGAGGGCTCGTATGGGGACTGACAGCCAGGCTTGAAGACTGAGACTTCGCCGACGATATTGCACTGCTGACGCACGCCCAGAAAGACATCCAGGAAAAAAACGTCAATAGGGGACCTAATAGCCAGCAGTGTGGGACTCAAGATTCACCCCAACAAGACCAAGATCATGAAGGTGAAGACGAAGAGCGCAGAGAAGACCAGTGTGCGAGGCTCAGCTCTAGAGGAGGTGGAACACTTCAAGTACCTCGGCAGCTACATCTCGGCCGACAGCAACATCGAGGAGATCTCAACCAGGATAGGACTCGCAGCCTGGGCGTTCAGCGGGTTGAAAAACATCTGGAAGTCAACTATCCAGCAAACCAAAACCAAGTTGAAGATCTACAGGTCCAACGTACGCTCAGTACTTCTATACGCCTCAGAGACATGGAGAACCAACAAGAAGATTAAGAGCAGGCCAGAGAGGCTTCGAAGGAAGGTGTCTTTGTCGAGTCCTGAAACTTCACTGGCAGCAGCGTGTCACCAACAGGGAAGTGTCAAGGCGCACCGGCACAAACAACATTGTGGCCGAGGTGAAGCAGCGGCGGTGGAGGTGGTTGGGACAAATCCTGCGGATGGGCAAGACCAGACTCCCTCATACTGCGCTGAGATGGGCACCACCAGGGAAAAGGAGGCGAGGCAGACCACTCGGCACCTGGAGGAGGACAGTGGAGGAGGAGATGACAGAGGCAGGCAAGACCTGGAATGAACTGAGCTGGCTTGCCCAGGACAGAGAGGGCTGGAGGGAGGGAGCTTGTTGGCGCCTTATGTCTCGGGTTGCGAGATGAAGAGGATTAAGTAAGTAAGTAAGTAATGAGAAAGCCCAGTTGATGATAGGGAGGGGCTATGCGAAAGCCCATTTATTGATAGGGGAGGGGCTATGAGAAAGCCCAGCTGATGATAGGGAGAGTCTATGAGAAAGCCCTGTTGATGATAGGGAGGGACTATGAAAAGCCCATTTAATGATAGGGAGGGGCTATGAGAAAGCCCAGCTCATGATAGGGAGGGACTATGAGAAAGCCCATTTAATGATAGGGAGGGGCTATGAGAAAGCCCTGTTGATGATAGGGAGGGACTATGAAAAAGCCCCATTTAATGATAGGGAGGGGCTATGAGAAAACCCAGCTGATGATAGTGAGGGGCTATAAAAAAAAAGCCCATTTAATGATAGGGAGAGGCTATGAGAAAGCCCTGTTGATGATAGGAAGGGACTATGAAAAAGCCCAGTTGATGATAGGGAAGGGCTTTGAGAAAGCCCAGTTGATGATAGGAAGGGCTTTGAGAAAGCCCAGTTGATGATAGGGAGGGGCTATGAAAAAGCCCAGCTGATGATAGGGAGGGGCTATGAAAAAGCCCAGCTGATGATAGGGAGGGGCTATGAAAAAGCCCAGCTGATGATAGGAAGGGGCTATGAGAAAGCCCAATTGATGATAGGGAGGGGCTATGAGAAAGCCCTGTTGATGATAGGGAGGGGCTATGAGAAAGCCCTGTTGATGATAGGGAGGGGCTATGAGAAAGCCCAGCTGATGATAGGGAGGAGCTTTGAGAAAGCCCAGTTGGTGATAGGAAGGGGCTATGAGAAAGCCCAGTTCATGATAAGGAGGGGCTATGAGAAAGCCCAGCTGATGATATGGAGGGGCTATGAAAAAGCCCAGCTGATGATATGGAGGGGCTGTAAGAAAGCCCAGCTGATGATAGGGAGGGGTTGTGAGAAAGCCCTGTTGATGATAGGGAGGGGCTGTGAGAAAGCCCATTTAATGATAGGGAGGGGCTGTGAGAAAGCCCTGTTGATGATACGGAGGGGGTTGTGAGAAAGCCCAGTTGATGATAGGGAGGGGATTGTGAGAGAAAGCCCTGTTGATGGGGGGGGGGGGGGGGGGGGGGGGGGGGGCTGTGAGAAAGCCCAGTTGAGACTGGCTTGGCCACACTGATTTTCATGCAGCTGGACGACCATGCTGAAGAACTTTAGGGGACAGCCGAATCATTCCTTGATCTGCCACATTCCTTTTCAGTGTCAAACGCTTTGGTTAGGTCGATGAACGTTACTTGCATCCCTCTGTTTAGCTCCCGGCACTTCTCTAGTAGTTGCCTGGAAACAAACACCATGTCAGTGGTGCTCATGTTGGTTCTGAAGCCACACTGGCTCTCTGGGAGGTGGTCTTCAGTGATGGTGGGGACCAGTCTGTTCAGTCGTATCCTTGCGAGGATTTTTCCTGCGATGGAGAGCAGATTAACCCCCAGGTAGTTGGAGCAGTCTGACCTTCCCCCTTTTTTCTTGTACACGGTGATCATGACTGCATCACAGAGATGTTGTGGTTGTTTGCCTTGATTCCAGCAACAGATGCAGGGCTCATGAAGTTTTTCCTATAATACTGGACCCCCCATGATTCCAAACCTCTGGTGAACTTCCATCGACTCCTAGAGCCTAACTACTCTTCAGCTGTGCTATGGCTTTGGTGATTTCTTTGATGGTAAGCAACTCATCCAGTTGCACTGTCAGTGGCTGTTGGGGAACACAGATAATTGCTGGTTCATAGAATTATGTGGTTAGCGCCTAGAAGAGAGCCTAGAAGTGCTCTGTCCAATGCTTAGGACTGGCGCCTTGTCTGTGAGAAGCGCCTGGCCATCTGAGGTGCACAGAAGACTCTGGACCTGATAAGCAGGACCGTACGCCGCCTTCAAGGCTGCATAGAAACCTCTGAGGTCATTGGTGTCTGCACACAGCTGAGTTTTTCTCTGCGATGTTGATCCACCACTCCTGGATCTCTCAAAGCTTGTGCTGGAGGTCGCTGCATACTGCACTGAAGGCAGCTTTCTTCTTTCTTCTCAGGACAAGATGGCTGGACCAGGCGAGCCTTCTGAGCGGATCTCTTCTTCGTCAGCAATTCTTTGATTTCCTTCTTCTTGTTTTCATCGAACCAAACTGTGTTCTTCTTTAGAGTAAAGCCAAGGACTTCCTCAGATGTCTGCAGATGGTAGTTTTAAGTTATTCCCAAAGCGTTTTCGGAGGGATCCATGCGGTGTCTTGCAACTTAAAGCCTCCACTGTATGCCTGCCCGGAAGTCAGCTTTCATTTCAGAGGACTGGAATCTGTCAATCTTGAGTTTTTTCTTAGGGGTCCCTCTTTTTCTTTTGGTTGCATTTGAAGTGGAGCTTGAGTTTGCAGCTCAGTGTGGCACTCTGCACTGGCCTCACTTTGGAGTGGAAGACGTCGTCTTCCGGTCACGCTAGCGTACTAGTATATAATCAATGAGGTGCGGATGTTTGGACTGAGGATGGATCTAGGTTGTCCTCAGAGCATATTTTGCTGAAAGATTGACTTCGTTGCTCGATGCAGAACTCCGGCAGCAAACGCCCACAGTAAAAGCAGCAGTTTCCAATCCTTTGTTTCCCGAAGATCCGTTCCATACCAGCGTTGAAATCACTAAGGATTATGATCTTCAGGATGCTTTGTGGGAGACTGCACAGATCAGTGTAGAAATTACCCTTTTTCTGCAGCATCTGCTTGAAGAGTCATGAACAGCGGGACATGTTTCTGATTTCTCTGTGAGAGGCACACAGTGGTGATGCTGTCAGAATGACCTGTTGGCATGTTTTCAAGCTTGGAAGCAATGGACTTTCTTACCATGAAATTGACGCCTGAAAGACGTCTCTCTCTTGCTGGTTTGCCTGACCAGTCGGGGGTGTAACCGGCGCCGTGTTCTTGGAGGCTGCCTTCCTCTGGGAAGTGGACATCGCCGTGAGCAGCGATGTCAACATTCACTCCGGACGGTTCATATGCAACAAGTGTGGAAGGACGTTCCGGACGGCTGCTGTCGGCTACATCAAGCTTGGTTCTGATGTTCCAGCATGCGAGTTTCAGTACGCTCACACCCCTGTAGGTTTGTGGCTTTCTTTCTTTGATGTCGTCCGGCCGCTTGAAAAGACGCCCGTTGACCAGCTAGGAGGGTGTAGGAGACCAGCTTTGTTTAGGTCACTGTTCTAGGCCCCACTCCGTGTGGAGCAAGCAGTGCTGTACTCGGTAAAGGCTGCTTGGTCATTCAGGGTGTGTGCCGTGCGTTGTTGTCAGCCCCAGGTCAATATCAGACGACCCAAATCCTGAACCGCCTTTGTTGGTCTTCTGTGCAGAAGACGTAACACGTGTCATGTGTCAGGTGTGTTAGTGTTGCATAGAGAAAACCCACAGAGAGTCATGTATCTGCTGTGTTTGTCTTGTCTATGATGGACCTACACTGTGTCATATGTTGGGTATTAAGAGTGAAAAGCTTGAGGGTGTTATGTGTCTGGTGTGTTTATCTTACGTGAAGATCTTGAGTGGGTCATGTGTCAGGTGTGATTGTGTTGTCTATAGAAGACCTAGAGGTGTGTGTATGTGTGTGTGTGTGTGTGTGTGTGTGTGTGTGTGTGTGTGTGTGTGTGTGTGTGTGTGTGTGTGTGTAAGACCTTCAGTGTGTCATGTGTCAGCTATGTTTGTCTTCACTGCACAACACGTAGGGTATGTCATGTGTCAGGTGTGTTTATCTTGCCTGTACAAGACCTAGAGTGTGTCATGTGTCAGATGTGCTTACTTTGCCAGTACCAAGACTTAGAGTGTGTTATGTGTCAGTGTGGTTTGTCTCGCCTTTACAAGACTTTGCATCATATGTGAGGTGTGTTTGTCTTGCCTGTACAAGACAGTGTGTCATGTGTCAGGTGTGTTCGTCTTGCCAGTACAAGACTTAGACTGTGTCATTTGTCAGGTGTATTTGTCTTGCCTGTACAAGGCCTAGAATGTGTCTTGTGTCAGTGTGTTTGTCTTGCTTTTTTAAGACCTAGAGTGTGTCATGTGTCAGGTGTGTTTGTGTTGCCTCTACAAGACCTAAAGTGTGTCATATATCAGGTGTGTTTGTCTTGCCTTTTCAAGCCTTAGTGTGTGTCAGGTGTCATGTGTGTTTGTCTCGCCTGTACAAGATTTAGGATGTGTCATGTGTCAAGTGTGTTTGTCTTGCCTATACAAGAATTAGAGTGTGTCATGTGCCAGGTGTGTTTGTGTTGCATGTACAAGACCTACAGTGTGTCATATATCAAGTGAGTTTGTCTTGCAAGTACAAGGATTTAGGGATGCCATGTCTCAGGGGTGTTTGTGTTGACCAAGAGCGTGTTATGTGTCAGATGGTTTTGTGTTGCCTTCAGACAACCTAAGGCATGTGTCATATGTGTCAGATGTGCGTATCTTGTGTATGTAAGACATGGTATGCCAGGTGTCAGGTTGTTTCTCTCTCGCATACGAAAATCGGGAGTAGGTCTAGTGTAAGGTGCGCTTGCCTTGCCTGCATAAAACCTAGAATGTCAAGTGTGAGGCGTGTTTATCCTTACCTGTAGAAGACCTGGAGTGTCAAGTGTCAAATGTGCTTGTATTGTTTGTAGAAGACCTGCAGTGTCAAGTGTTTTTTTTTTCTTAGAGTGTGAAGTATCAGATGTGTTTGTCTTACCTGTAGAAGACCTGGGGTATGAATTGTGAAGTGTGTGTTTGTCTTACCTGTAGCAGACATAGATTGTCAAGTATCAGAGGTGTTTTTGTGCCTATAAAAGACCTAAAGCGAGGAGATTCAGGTGTGTATATATCACCTGTGGAAGACTTAGATCGCTAATGTGTCAGGACGTTTGTCTTCTCTGTAGAAAAACTTATAATGCTGAGGATTAGGTGTGCTGGTCTTACCTGTAGAAGACATAGATTCTCAAGCGTCATGTTTTTTTTTTTCTTATTTATAAAAGCCCTAAGTGACGCGTGTCGGGTGTGTATATCTTACTCACGGAAGACTTAAATCGCTAACTGTCAGAAGTGTTTGTCTTCTCTGTAGAAAACTTGTAATGCTGAGCATCATGTGTGTTTGTCTCACCTGTAGAAGACATAGAGTTTCAAATGTCAGATTCATTGTCTTGCCTGTAGAGGACCTAGATAGTCAAGTCTCGGGAGTGTTTTTTTTTCTTGGCTTTAGAAGACCTAGCGTGCCAAGTGTCAGGTGTGCTTGTCTTTTTTGTAGAAGACTTAGTAGAACTGAGTGCCAGATGTATTTCTCTTGCATATTGAAACCTTGAGTACCAAGTGTCCAGTATAATTATGTGTCTTACCTGTAGGAGATCTAGAGTGTCAGGTTTTATGTGTGCTTGTCTTGCCTGGAGAAGGGCTAGAGTGTGCAGTGTCAGGTGTGTTTGTGCTGTCCATAAAGGACATAGGTGTAAAATGCTAGGAATTTGTGTCTTGACAGTAGAAGACCTTGAGTGTCAGGTTTCCGTTGGCATGTAGAGAAGATAGAATGTCATCTGTCAATGTGTTTGTTCTGTCCGTGGAAGTTAGAGAGTGTGTTATGTGTAAGGTGCATACGTCTTGCCCACCGACAGCCTAGAGCGTCAGGTGTCAGGTGAGTTTGACTTGTCTGTGGAAGACCTAGATTGCCGAGTGTTGGGTGGACCAGTCTTGCCTGCAGAAGATGCAGTGTCATCTTTCGGCTGGGTTGTCTTGTCTATAGAAGACTTGGAGTGTCAAGTGCCAGGTGCATTTTTGTCTTGTCCGTAGAAGACACAGAGCGTCAGGTGTCAGGTGTGTATGCCATGTCTGTAGAACTCCAAGAGTGTCAAGTGTCAGGTGTGTTCGTCATGTCTGTAGAAGACCCGGACTGTCAGGTTTAATTTTGGGTTGTCTTGTCTATAGAAGACCCAGAGTGTTAAGTGTAAGGTGTGTTTGTCATGACTGTAGAAGACACAGAATGTCAGATGTCATGTATGTAAAAGACACAGAGTGTTGAGTGTCAAGTGTGTTTGTCATGTCTGTAGAAGAGACCTAGAGTGTCAAGTGACAGGTGTCAAGTGTCATGTATGCAGAAGACATGACAGAAGACCCAGTGTGCCAAGCGTCTTATCTGTTGAAAAGCCAGAGTGTTGCATGATATGTCTCGCCCAGATCACACCCACAGGTCGAAACTTGTTGTTTGGTAATGCCACTGGGCCATTGGTCTGTTCCATTCTTTGGCGGTCTAGAAGCACAATTTTGAATCTCATCTCCAGTTCCCTCTGCTGCCCTCCTACTTTCAGAACACACTTGACAGCTTCAGAACATTATTGGTTCAGCAGTTTGCTACAAACGTCGTGCACCTCATGAAGTATGTATGATCACGTTCCATTGCTAGAGTGTATTTCGTGGTGAAACATATTCGACGAAACTCACACAAGATTTTTCTTTTTTTACCCTTATATAGAGAGGCAGTTTTGGACTCCTTTTTCAAAAAGTGTCACAGCAACTGACTGTCGGGTATAGCTTACGTCTGCTGTTAAAGAAATTCGAAGTACCTTACGTAAAGTGCAGTGGCTGATACGACAATCTTAATTACTTGGCCCATTAGTATATGCTGCAGAAAACATATTTTATGTGGTTTATGTTCTTTTTAGAATAATTTAAGCACAAAAATACGCTGCTGATGTGTGTCCGATTTCAAGAAAACCATGAAAGCGCTCCAGCTGCCGTGGCGAAGTGGTAAGCATTGCACACTCTCAGCTGGGAGGTCGTGGGTTCGATTCCCATTTGACTCATTTATTTGTGGGATTTTCTGCCCTGACCAGCTTCTACCTAGGACTAAGTTGCTGTGGGATCAACTGGGAAGAGAAAGAAAACGCACTGTCGAGTTTCATTCGTTTGGAAGTGTACCTGAAAATGAAAATCCAATTTCGTCATCAGTACTGCAGGTGTCTGTGTCTCTCGGGCCTGCTTGATGCCGGGTAAATTATGGAAGTAAGTCTAGAGTACAGCTCCGTCACGCTGTGTGGGACCTGAATGGAAATACATAGTATCATCTTCATCATCCTTATTCCCATCAATCAGCATGACTGTATTCTGTGGCGCTTCATGCCCTGCTCTCATGGTGACCTCAGTTTCGATTGCCTCTCCACGTTTATGCCCTTCCTTTGGTTCTGTCGGGGTCACCGGTACCAAGAAATTCATGGTGAAATGCGATCGTTAGAAGCACTGTGCTCTTTGCGTTATCCTTTTTTTTTTTAATGTATACAGTGCTCTTGAATGTAAACTTCAGTTAAAAGCTTTTTGTAGCATCTAGGAATGTATCTAACATTTTCTGGAGTGTTGTATCTTGATACTTTGGTACAATTTCGTTCAACAGATATCGCGCATCTCAAAAAAAAAAAACAACCTTGGTTTCCAAAATGCTTTCTTTTAGCAAAATTGCAACACACGTTTTCTGCCCCCCCCCCCCCCCCCCCCCCCCTGCTGTTTGTTTGTTTATCTGGGCGTGTTTACTAGTTGCTGTTTTGTTTTGTTTGTTTGTTTTTTGTTTTCAAACAAATGTTTTGTGTATAATGGTGACAAGAGAAAGAAAAGAGAGAGAGAGAGAGAGAGAGAGAGAGAGAGAGAGAGAGAGAGAGAAAGAGAGAGTGTGAGTGTGTGTGTGTATGTGTGCATGCATGTGTGTGTGTGTGTGTGTGTGTGTGTGTGTGTGTGTGTGTGTGTGTGTGTGTGTGTGT
This sequence comes from Conus betulinus, assembly GCA_016801955.1. Taxonomy (NCBI): domain Eukaryota; kingdom Metazoa; phylum Mollusca; class Gastropoda; order Neogastropoda; family Conidae; genus Conus; species Conus betulinus. Next base: position 187,418 of record JADBJO010001656.1, read on the forward strand.
GTGTGTGTGTGTGTGTGTGTGTGTGTGTGTGTGTGTGTGTGTGTGTGTGTGTGTGTGTGTGTGTGTGTGTGTGTGTGTGTGTGTGTGTGTGTGTGTGTGTGTGTGTGTGTGTGTGCATGTGTGTGTGTGCGGGGGCGCGTGCATCCGTGTGTGTGTGTGCACATGCGTGCGTGCGTGCGTGCCTGCGTGTGTGTGTGTGTGTGTGTGTGTGTGTGTGTGTGTGTGTGTGTGTGTGTGTGTGTGTGTGTGTGTGTGTGTGTGTGTGTGAGCAACCGTTAGGATGAAAGTATTACTTGATGGTTTTGTTTGGACATACTAAAATTATGTTCGTACATGTGGAATCTATTATGTGTGAAGTATGAGTGTACTGTTGTCGCTCTGTATTAATGTAAGGTTTGCAGCCTTTTTAAAAATAGAAATTTCACTGTAGAACATATTTCATTATGTCTTTTTCACGAAAACAGGTAAGTGTACAATGGAATGTGTTTTCAGAAATATTACTTACGATCTTAATTTTTTTAGCATAGGAACTACTGATTTAATGTTCAGCTAGTTTAATAATTCAGAACTGATAGTCATTTTAGATATAATGCTATTGAGAAGAAGGCATGAATATCTCTATAGCTGCAAATATTCTTGTGTCCTCTCAAAATTCCAAATATTTGCGGTTCGTTCAAGAGAAAAAAAAACAAAACAAAACAAAACAAACAAAAACTTGACATCATCTCTACAGAAATGTCAGTGTAAACATAAGCGTTCTTCCCTCTAACAGGTCGAAAAATTATCCCTCCAAATTTGCTCAGGATACTTTAAAAAACGAAACAAAACAAAAAGCATAGAACGAAATCGGAAACACTCTGGGGGGACGGGGAGGGGTGGGGGTGGGGGTGGGGGTGGGTTAAGAGACAAACACATGTTGCATAACATGCTTCAATTTACAGCTCAACTCTCCAAACAATGCGCAATAGCCCTTCTTTCTGCCTTATGTTTTGTCTGAAAGTGTTCACATTTGTTTTGGGGATGCAGTTGCAAATGACATCCTGAGCAAAGTTTGAGGGTAAAAGAAAGTCGATGTGTGCAATCAGCAAATTTGGTCAACAGGCTAACCAGGTGGAGGATGTGGCAGCAAGTCCATAACTGACGTATGTATGTGAGATCTGCTTTTGTAAATGAGACACATGCACCACGTGATCCTCTGTCTTTCCATCACACTTGCAGAAGTAGTATTTCATCATGCCCTGGGGTGTGTTTATTTCACATCATTCCTCATTATTTCACAGAGACAATGCAACCCTAATGTTTCCTTTGCCACTGAGTTTATCTATCAGTATAACTGTCTGCTAATTTCCATAACCATTTTTGCAAAAGGGACGTTCTGTATAATTTTTCTTCCAAATATAACTCAATTTTTTTTCTCTTGATATGCATAAATGGCTGATTTATTAAAACTGATCATGTCCTTGAACAAATTTGCGAAAAACTGTGTACATTGTGAACCTTTTGATAAAAAGATGGTAAGCGCAGATTGCAAATAAACTAATGCTGTGAACCAAAGGCGTACTTAATCGTGACATGGCGTGGGTGTCACCTGATATTCGTTGGGACAAAAGCATGAAGTTTAACAAGGAAACACTGCCTTAAAAAGAAGATAACACAATATCATATGACAAACCGCACAGCACAACGCGAGACAACATTTTATGACTCCACTTACATCATGCTTGAAAGTGAACACCACGATTACGTGTTTTAGAATAAATATTGTAGAGTATATACAAAGTATGTATCTGTACGAGCACACTTATGACGCTATTTGTGACATTCCTGTGTTATCTCTACATATATGTACATGAAAAACTTACTACTTTGAAAGGAAAAAAAAAAAAACGCTAGGGGGTGACATAGTAAAACAAACAACGATGGAGACAGAGAATTAGAAAGAAACACGGGGATAGATACATAGAACAAAACAAACAGACAGACAGAAGGGCAGAACGACATTCGGATGAATAATTTGTCTCAGCTTCATGTTTGAAGGTGAACTTGTTTCATGTTCATTCTCAAAGCGCAAGAACGCTCAAGTGATCAGAATGTATATATATATATATATATATATATATATATATATATATATATATATATATATATATATATATATATATATATATATATATGTCCACACACCCACACACGTGCACACATGAACGCATACACATGAACGCACAAATGCATGCACACATGCACATGCGTACACGCCCACATAAATACATACACACACACACACACACACACACACACACACACACACACACACACACACACACACACACACACACACACACACACACACACACACACACACACACACACACACACACAATATATATAAAAAAAAAAAACAACCAATGTTAGGTAGGCACTCAAGGTCTGACCAGCGCATTGGGCTAATGCGTAGGTCAGACATCTGCTAAGTCGTAGCCACGAGACCCTCTTCTTCAATTGTCTCATCTTTGTTGTTAATTCATTTATCCATCAGCATAGAATCATGCGAAGTGTGGTCTCAAAACTTAGCGGACATGGTGTAGCGTATATGGACTAGTCCGCACGTAGTGACGCCTCCTTGATGAAACTGAAACTGAAACTGATCGGAATGAGGCTGTTGAATACCTCAACAGTTCAGAATCTTCCACGTCGAACGAATCACGCCCACTGAAGGAAAGTCACATCCCAAAATGATAAATATTTCAGTTCCATACTTGAAACCCCCCCCCCCCCCACCCACCATCCCCCCCCCCCCCCCCCCCCCCCCCCCCCCCAACAGTCGCTGGTGCAATCAACAATTGTTCATGAATATGGTTAATAACACAAAACAAACATGGTAATTAACTCAAAACAGGGACAATGAGTCACAGCAAACAAACCTGGTGACTACCACATGGCAGGCAAAATGAGTAACACATATACACACAGACACAAAACATAATGAAAAACACACTACAAACATGGCGAACTCACACAGAAAAAAAAAATGGTGAATTAACACAAGAAATACGATGAACACCACATAGCAAACACTACGAATAGAACGTAACACATTATGTTAAATGACACACGGCAGACATGGTGAAAAACACACAGCAAACAAAGCGAACAACACATTACAAACTCTTTGAGTAACACGGAAACAAACAAGGCAAATAACGCAAAAAGCACGATGAACAGCACATAACAAGCATAGTGAACAGTACACAACACATATGGCGAAAAACACAAACGAAACAAGAGCATCGTCAGTAACTATAAAAACCAGCAAAACAAACAAACAAAAACGGGCACTGATGAAAAAAAAATAATGCAAACAATAGCAGCACGTAAGGGCAAATTTGAACACGCACACACATAAAAATGATTCTGATTGAAACTTGACTAAATTATACAAAATGAAGATCGTATAGTTAATATTTAGCTAAATGTATCGATGAGTGACAAAACACCCATAGTTGAAAATAATGGATAATCGTAAGCGCCTTTCTCTTTACAAGACCCACACTATGATTTTACAGAATGTGGCTTAACATGTGACGTGTTCCCCTGCTGAAACTATTTCCCCCCATTTACTTCAACTCTGCTGTACACTGGAGGATTTAACATGCAAAATATACTGTCACCAACACATAATGTATATGTCGGAAAGGAGAGCGGGGGGAGGGGGAGGGAGAAGGGGAGGAGGGGCTGGAGGGTGGAGATGGGAAGGGGTTAAGGGGGGTAGGGTTATTAAATGAGTGCGTATTGCACGAACTAAAATGTGAATGTTCCGTGGATGTCCTGTTTCAGATGGTGGAAAACAGAAAAGGTGAGTTCATCTATTTCTACTTAGCTAAAAATCTGGATTTTGTCTTACACACACACACACACACACGCGCGCGCGCGCGCGCGCGCGCACGCACACGCACGCACGCACGCACGCACGCACAAATATCAGAACAGAAACACATACCACTATATCCTTTCCTGGTTATTCTGTGTCATTCACACACACACTCACACACACACACACACACACACACACACACACACACACACACACACACACACACACACACACACACTGACTGACTGAAACCAATTTATTGTCAGATTAACTCAAAGTTGTACTGACAACACACACACACACACACACACACACACACACACACACACACACACACACACACACACACACACACACTGTTTTTCTAACACCTGTGGAATGGATCCAGCTTGGTTTATATTGCTGGTAGAGTGCGCGCGTGTGTGTGTGTGTGTGTGTGTGTGTGTGTGTGTGTGTGTGTGTGTGTGTGCGTGCGCGCACGCGCGCGCGTGCATGTATGTGTGTGTGTGTGATTGAAGGTCTTTTTTAGTCCTGAGATTAACAGCAAACATGACTCAGAACCCTGACTAGTCATATCCAACAGTTCATAAGAGTAAGCGTGTGTTTAAGTGCCTCTACAAAGAAGGCTATGTCTTCACCCGTGCCTCTCTCTTTGTCTGCTCGTCCCCTGGAGAACGCACAGTCTACCGCACTGACTTTCACGAAAGTTGGTGAAAAGACAGAACATGTCCCAAGAAGACACCCATTCCTTTTGATGCTGATCCCTCCTGCCAACTGGGATGAAAGAGACCCTGTTGACATTACTATTGCAATGATAACAAACATCCAAACATTATGAACCAGGGTGTGTTCAAATTGCTGTTAAGATTATGACAAACTTTTATCTGATTATGAACTATGGTCTGTTCACATTACAATTGAGAGTATGACAACTTCCAAAGATTACGACACACGGATTGTTCACTTTACTATTAAAATTACAACAAACTTCCAATGGTTATGAAACATGGTCTGTTCACCTTACAGTTAAGAGTATGACAAACTTCCAGGGATGGTCTGCTCACATTACTATTTAGGATTTTAACACACGTTACTATCAATGATGGTCTGTTCACCTTACTATTTAGAATTTTAACACACATGTTACTATCTAAATTTTTGACAAAGTTTCAATGAGTATGAAATACGGTCTGTTTGCATTACTATCAAGATTTTTGATAAACTTCCAGTGATTATGAAAGCAGGTCAGTTCACAGTACTAAAGATTACAACAAACCTCTAGTAATTATGAAATAGGGTCTGTTTGCATTATCATTAAGATTATAACAGACTTCTAGTGATTGACACACATTCTCTTAGTGTTCCTATTAAGATTATAATAACTTCCAATAATTATGAACCATGGTCTGTTTCCAGTACAAGTAAGATTATTACAAGCTTCCAATGATTATAAAACAGGGCCTGCTTACATCTCAATCAAGATTATAACAAACTTCCGATAATAGTGAACTATGGTCAGTTCACCATACTAACAGCATCGTAATAAACTTCCAATAATTGTGAACCATCGTTTGTTCACATTACAATTAAGATTATAACAAACTTCCTGTGAATGTGAGCAGTCTGCACTGAATGCTAACATTTGATGACTATTTTTGATGTAATGTATTTTCATGAAATATTTAAGTTGCCAGTAATATAAACGTAGATGTTTCTTCTTTTGCACATTCTAGAAAACAAAATAGTGAAGGAAAGTAACTTTCAGTCCACACCTACATTACCTTCCCTGACGGTAAAAAAAAAAGATATTCATGCTCACGCACTGATTCAAGCATCGGATGCAATCTTTGTTAGCTCTGGCAGATGTAAGCGCCCTCCCCTGAATTTTTTTTTTACTTTGTTTGTACACGTTCATAAAGAAATAGAAATAACACATTCTGCAAAATTGCAACAGACATACTTTGACGCAAGTGGAACAAATGTACATGCATGAACATCAAAAATAAGTATTTCAATCATTCTTTATTATTATGGGGGGGTAAAATTAATGGGCTCAAATGTACGTTTTTTTAAAATTATTGGCATCAAGTTGTATCTGTCAAGAAGTGGAATATCGATAGATGCGTCAATATGAAATGTACGTATCATGTACATTCGGGGAAAATCAGGCCTTTAGACAGCAATATAACAAATTATGTCACAATGTTTTTAAGACGTTCGAGCCATTCATTTGTAGTTTTCTTTCAACATAGATATTTGAAGGGTTTTTTTTCCCATAGATATTGGCAGAATGTGTCCACTCAAAGAAGATAATATCACACTAGAAGGCGTATCAAAGAAGTGATGAACTGAGGTGAGTGATGATATATTGTCCAACGATCACCAGCTATACCATAGCGTCTATTGACACTGCAGTAAGCAGCGAAAGGACTGTCAATCAATCAGTCAACACGCTCCTTTGACTGACAGGTCATGACCCTGAGACGATACTGATAATGTCACGAGGCTGAAAGTCACCTTGCAGTCAGCTTCATGGACAGTCAGAGAACTGGACAGTATTCACAGTGTCGCTATGGAGTGTTGTTCAAGTCTCTGGCATATTCCAGAGAACGATTGTATCAGTCCGTTTAGTGCGATTCAGAATCAAAACGCTGCATAACAATTATGGGACAGGTAAGCGACGGATTGGAAATTGTTCGGCGGGATTTCGCCAGGACTGTCCGTTGTCGACTGTATGATTGTAGTGGCAAATGGGTGAATGCTCAAAAGCGTTACCCGAGAGAAGAGCGTATGGATGGACAGATGGATGCACATTGCCTGGCAGGTGTCGACGTCGTCGCGACGATTTCGCTGCATTATCAAAGATATGCAAGGCTGCAGTCTGTCATTGATCAGTTCAGCACCTCAACAGTCAACATCGGCCACATTATGAACGCAAAGAAGATGACGAACACACAGACTGAATGATACCTACCCGCCGTTGAGCGTCTATATCGATAAAAGGAAACTCAAGCGAAATGACATTTTGGGAGGTCCCTCCTACAACAGAGAACAAGATCTGATCCACTTGATTGAAATCCTCAACAGTATCTAACCCCCATCATCCCCCCCCCCCCCCCCCCCCCCACCAACCAACCCCCCCCCCCCCCCCCCCCCCTAAAAAAACTCAGGACGATAGTGCAGTTCGGTAAAGTCAATGTATTTTTTTTAATCCTTGTATGTTGCTTTGAAAACTGGTATCCGAAAAGGTCTAAAAAAACACACTAAATCCAAACTGATCGCAGATACCGTCTAAAACAGGTGGAAGGTATGCAGATAAACTGTTGCGCAACAGACCAATGAAAACAAACAAAAAACTACTGCGTCTGCTGTACGCAGGCACTTGCTGGTCATATCACTGAATTCCTACCGTTCGCATGTGGAACCAGCCTCCTTGACGGAACCCTCCGGGATGAAGAGCTAAGACACAGGACATAGGTGGACAATGGTCGCCAGGCAGTCAGAGGACAGAGCAACGCCCAGACAATGGCCACTGTTGAAACCCACTGCAGTGATATGCTTACCTCGTGTGTTCGTCTGATTCAGGACGTGTCAACAGTAGTGAACAGACAGGGGATAGATGGATGGATAAACAAGCAGATAAACAGATGAAAACAGTAGTACATGTTCAACAACTTAATTCAAAACTCAAGTTTTTAATCGCAGCAAATGTTTATTAATACAAGCGTCTCAACGATTCCTGTCATTCAGTCGGGTTGCAAATGTTCAGAATAAATTATATCCATTCAAGCCAATTGTACTCACTCGATGGAATCAGTTCCCATTTCCATTGATATGCACACATTCAGACTGCAAGATTTCACAGTTAAACCTGCGTTTTCTCTTCCAGACCTGTTAAGGATCGCTTTGTGTAGTGTTAGAAATTTTTGCACGCATTGAGAAACTAGTGCGTTCAGATCGAAGACAAAAACTATAGCAGAAAGAGACTCTTGTTTTCAGCTAGCAATGCCCATTGCTTTTCTGCTCAGTCTAATTATAGTAATTTGCGACAATCTAAGCCCAGTTATATATGCTGTTATAAAGAAATCATTTCTCTGAGCATGCACCAAGCTGTAAAGAGAGGTAAGCTGGAAGGAACCAGTATGTCAAATACTGTTCGCAGAAGTGAGTGGAAATTTAGAAAAAAAAAATTGTGATTCCACGAGACAATACGGACAAACTGATTACATAGTGTTATCATAGTGTCCGTACTGTCTCACAGAATCCCTGACAAGTCTGTTTACACTTTGTTTCCATTTCCACCTTCTGTCTCCCTCATTGTGAAACTAGAAATGAGTGGGTTAGTTATGCGTTGTCCACCACGACTTCTGGCACATCATTCACATGATAAATAGCTTTCATACTCGCACACACGCACGCACACACACACACACACACACACACACACACACACACACACACACACACACACACACACACACACATTAAGAGAGAGAGAGAGAGAGGGGGGGGGGGGGGGGAGGGAGTGAGAGATAGTCTGATAATTATTTAACAGTTACTTCGAACACACTCGCTGACAAAAAAATAAATGAATAAATAAATAAATAAATAAATAAAAAATGATACATTTTCTTCGGAGTTTAGCATATCAAGTAGAATATTTTCATTGTAAGATATGTCTAAAAGCACAGCAACTATCATTATAATCAGCATAGCTAGTAATCATCAACATTAATATCATCACTAGTATTTTCTGATTTGGATTCGGACTGTTTTTTTTCTTTTTTTTGTTTTTGTTTTAACAACATGGCTCTTGTCTTCAGAATGCCTATGGAAAAAGTAACAGACGAGCCATTGCGTTATCTTCCTACCAACAAAGCTTTCAGAGGGAGACGAGAAGAAGGGACGTGCGTGCTTGGTTCAGCTCAGCGGACGCACTGACAGCCCACGGTGACGTTGAGGTCGGTCCACTGCCAGAAGGAGCGCAGGGGAAAGGGCACGCGCTGGTCGTGACACCCGTGCAGACACAGCTCTAGCACGTGCAGCGTGTAGGTGATGGGCGTGCAGTTGAAGTGGCCGTACCAGCACGTGCGACCCTCACACACCGCCTCGTACACGCGCGAGGGGTACACGTGTTCGCCCAGGAAGCGCCAGGCCCAGCGCTGGTGGCAGGTCCAGGGAGGTCACCGTCGCCGATCAGCACGTCAGGTATGGAGCACCGCCACGACCTCTCCTGCACGCTCAGGTGGCTGTCGTTGTTCGTGTACTGCTGCGAGGTCCTGAACGACGAGGAAGAGGCACCATGCTCCGGCACGCTCTCCCGATCCCGTTTGGTCAGCTGAGCGAAGAAGGGCTGTTGCGCTAGGCCGGGCAGTTCATGGTTGTTGTTGTTGTTGTTGCTGTCCGTGTCTTCTGGGAGTAGACTCCACAAAGTCTTCTTGCTGGTAGTCGTTGTTGCCCCCCGTGAAATAACCTGGCAGTGTCGTTGGGTTGCGTTCCAGGAAAACGTCCTTGAGGAGTGAAGAGAGCGTGACGGGTTCATGGTCGCTGGACATGTTATTCGGACTGGAACTGTCCTGGTTTTGAGGGACTAAGGGAACGATAGCAGGACTGGGTATTATGTGACGTTTACTGGATGTCCCGTTGGCTGTGTTGTCTTCATCTTGAGGGAAGTGATATTCCGAGTTGTCTGAAGACGGGCGAGTATGGAGGACACCGGGATTGGAAGCGGTGTCCTGGGAAGGTTGGCCCACGAGCTGACGCCTTCTCGTCTCCGCAGAGAGGTGGCCGTCAACACGTGCCGGAGAGAGGAGTGCAGCGACCACAGCCTATCCGACCTGGGACCTCTGGACAAGGCATTCGTAGCCTGACCTTGGAGTGAAGGGGAAGAGGCTAGTCCATGAACCTTGTCCTCGGATGAAGTGCTCAGCACATCCTCTGACCTCAGAAGCCCGCTCTGATCATCGTGATTGCCTGGGTGAACCCCTGGAGTGTCGCCACCGCCCACAAGCCTGGAGGGTGGGTCAGATTAGGATCGATCCTGTCCCCCGAGGGATAGAGAGCTGCTGCTGCTGCTGCTGCTTCTGCTGCTGTTCTTGCTGTTGCTGCAGCAGCTGGGCACGTGCGCAGACGACGATGAGGAGTGACGTCAGACTGATGTGGAGCAGCATTCTGTCTGCGGACAGAGCAAAGAGATGACATGACAATCGGTG
>JADBJO010001656.1:202500-205000 GCA_016801955.1 Conus betulinus
TATGTCAGTCAGACAGGGTGGGACACCAAGCCATTTCCTTGTGAACTTGTTGATTTTGGATTCCATTGCCTCCACTATGCTGGTGCAGATGTCGTATATCATCAGAGGCCATAGCAGCTTTGGTATCAGCACGAACTGCAGACACCAGACGTTGTGTTTGCCAGGGAGCCCACACTGGTCAATGGTCTCCAAGCCTTCTTCCGACATCTGTTTGGTTTCGTTTGTTCTTTGTGTGTCTTTCAGCGTATCATCATACCATCTTCTAAGGCTCTTGACTGGCTCTTCTGTGACTGTTGGAATGGCCTGGTTGGCAACACTGAAGACCACAGATTCGGCCACTTTTCTTTTTCCTCAGTGAGAGACTCCGTGGTTTCTTTGGCTTGAACTTCATTCTGGATGAGGCAACTATGTTGTCCAGCCTCTCCAGCACATGACGTGTCTCATCTTCTCTGGATGAAAAACACTGTAGTGTCATCCATGAAGGCCTTGAGAGGGGGCATCTTGTATCCATCGCCAAGGTCTGTTTGTATTGCGCTGCTTGTTGCTGCTTTCAAGATGACTTCCATTGCCAACGCGAACAGTAATGGGGGAAATTGCACAGCCCATTGCAATGCCCACTTCCAAGTTGATCTAATCTGTTGTGTATTCCATGGTAGAGAACCGCATTAAGAAGTCACTGAAGTACTTCTTGGGCATGTCGCGGATGTTCTTTGGCACATGGTACATCTAAAGAGCCAACTGTATCATCTAATGAGGTACATATCCATATGCGTTTGCCAGATCAAGCCACACTTTTTCCAGGTCTCTCTTTTTCTGTTTTTGCTCTTTGGATTGCGTTCCAGATCATTGTGGCGTGTTCTACACAGCCAGCCACGCCTGGGATGCCACCTTTCTGGACAGGTCTTGCGTCTGTGGGGTGTGCTCGACAGCTGGAGGGTAGTGTTTTTCGCCGGTGGGCTCTGCAGTCATGAAATATGGGCTGGTACACCCATGGGGATGCTACTTTAAGGCTGTGATGAGTTGCATCCTGTAGTCTGATTTACCTCTGTTCAGGAGCAGTTATGTCCCTTGATATCTTAATGGAGTGTCCTGCGCGTGCCTGTACCCATCGTCAACACAATGCAGGCCTCCAAGGGTGGTACAGGACTGCTCTAAAGGCAGGTGAAGACAGCGATTCGGGTGTTTTTCTTTTCTTCTTTTCTCCGCATTAAGAAGCCATTGAAGTACTTGTTGAGCATGTCGTGGATGTTCTTTGGCACATGGTACATCTAAAGAGCCAGCTGTATCATCTCATGGGGTTCATATCCATATGCGTTTGCCAGATCAAGCCACACTACGTCCAGGTCTCTCTTTTCTGTTTTTGCTCTTTGGATTGCGTTCCAGATCATTGTGGCGTGTTCTACACAGCCAGCCACGCCTGGGATGCCACCTTTCTGGACAGGTCTTGCGTCTGTGGGGTGTGCTCGACAGCTGGAGGGTAGTGTTTTTCGCCGGTGGGCTCTGCAGTCATGAAATATGGGCTGGTACACCCATGGGGATGCTACTTTAAGGCTGTGATGAGTTGCATCCTGTAGTCTGATTTACCTCTGTTCAGGAGCAGTTATGTCCCTTGATATCTTAATGGAGTGTCCTGCGCGTGCCTGTACCCATCGTCAACACAATGCAGGCCTCCAGGGGGTGGTACAGGACTGCTCTAAAGGCAGGTGAAGACAGCGTTTCGGGTGTTTCTTTTTCTTCTTTTCTCCGCATTAAGAAGCCATTGAAGTACTTGTTGAGCATGTCGTGGATGTTCTTTGGCACATGGTACATCTAAAGAGCCAGCTGTATCATCTCATGGGGTTCATATCCATATGCGTTTGCCAGATCAAGCCACACTACGTCCAGGTCTCTCTTTTCTGTTTTTTGCTCTTTGGATTGCGTCCAGATCATTGTGGCGTGTTTCTACACAGCCAGCCACGCCTGGGATGCCACCTTTCTGGACTGACACATCCAAGTACTTGTTTTCCGAGGTACTTGGTCAGCCTTGCTGCCATGACAGAGAAGAAGATTTTCCCTTCGATGTTCAATAGTGATATTGGCCTGAACTGGCTGATGTCACTTGAGTTTTGCTCCTTGGGGATGTACACACCATCTACCATCATCCCACTGGCCGCTGATCTTCTGGTTTCTCCAAGCTAATCGCAGCAGCCTATGGAGCCACTCCAGCACCTTGGGACATTTCTTGTACAGCTAGTAAGGTATTCCGTTTGGCCTTGGTGATGATTTGGCTCTGGCTTTGTCGACCACCTTCTTGATTTCCGCCAACGTTGGAGGCTTGTCATTGAACTGTTCCTCAGGGTTGGTTGGATGTCGAATGGTGCTTTGCTCTGTGAGTCAGAATATGTTTTCCTCAGATGCTGCTCAAGAACTCTCTTTGTCCACACTTAGGGTGCCAGATTTTGGCTGCTTAAAACAGTGTTCTGGCAAACTGGAAGGGGTCTCTGGAGAAGCGTTCTTGTGT
>JADBJO010001656.1:215000-220000 GCA_016801955.1 Conus betulinus
ATTAACAAGATGAAATAACGAACATCTGCCAGACAAGTGATATGGCTAGTCTGCAAATAATTTTTTTCACGTATAATTCTGAAAAAAAAAAAATCAATAATGATACAACTTACGAGACAAAATAACAATGACTATAATTCTACAAAGCCGGCACTAAACCACACCTCTGAAAAAAAAAAAGAGAGAAAAACATGTGCTGACCAACAAAAAATTTAAAAAATCATGAAGTATACATTGTTCTAATCTTGCGAGAAGGAGACACAAATTAATTTCTAAAAATGACACTATACCGACGTTTATTTCTTTTAACGTGCAAAATCAATAATGTGTAATTTTCACGCGGATAAAGCAAAACAGACGTGAAACATCTAGGTCCACAAAACCACACAAGTAATTTTCTGAAGCAAATAAGCAGTTGTAACCTTCACCAGAATCTATGAAACTGCAACGGAACCAGTTTTGCAATGTATCATAGAAAAGTTAAAGGCTGCTCTCAAGTTCCATAACGATACGTGGAAAAATTAACAAGAGTACAAGGCAAGCTTAAGGCCAAATAGCTGAGAAATTGACAAAACTGGACGAAACACAGATCCCGACATAACATTAATCTTCAGAAATAAAGATGACTGAGATCAAAATCAAAAAGTCAAAGCTCACACAATCTATTATAATTTTTATCATTGACATTATCATTGATATCTTATTTCGTTTTGTAATTTTTTGTCCCTTTCGTTCGGCTGAACAGTAATTTTTCTTTTAAGTTGACCAAAAAAAAAAAAATCATTTCTAATTCAGCTTCTTTTTCTTTTAAAATCTGATTAATGTCCGACACAACCAAAGCTAAAAGCGCCTTCAAGGGTCACAGGTCAAAAAGGAAAAATTTCCGAAATTTGTTCGGCCATTCTTTCGGTTCCAATACAACAGACATAGCGACTTTGGCTTGCTGCACGTGAAAGTGCAACGTTCTCTCTCTCAGAGAAAAAGAACGAAAAGGATAGTTTAAGAAAAAAATAATAAAAAAAATTGAATTTCCCAACCTAGAATAGGTGTCCCGTTAGCAGTGGGTAAGACATCCGTCTAAAAAGGCACGCCTTAAGAAGTCCATCCATCCAAAAGTTACTGGTTCGAATCCCGCAGCGCAGAAAAAAAAAGTTGGCAGTAGAAGGGCATCTGGGAGTCATGACTTGGATGCAGCCCGGCCCCCTTAGAGTGTAAGGAGTTCAGGGCCGAAACACACTTGTCTGAGGGGGGTTCTTCTCTGAAGACCCTCTGCTGTCAAGCTCTCCCTAGAGTGTCTTCCTTCTAGGAGGGAAAAAACCCTGGATTGATGTGCCATCCGACATGCCGTTTCTACTCTTTTAACCTGGAAATCGATCCGGCTTCCGTTTCTTTGCAACAAAGATATGATAGGATAATTTGCACATTATGGAATTTTTACTTGTCAAAGAAAACCGACATCATTGTAAGCATGGCAGAAAATGCGCATGTTGCGTCAAATGTAAAAATGAACGTATCTACAGGTCATTTTAATGCTCCCAGGGAATGAAACCGAGATCTGAACATCCACCCATACATGCATAAAGTTTTGTTATATTTATACGTGAGAGACTTAGAACTTAAAAACTGCCGAGTAGCAATTTTATTGCCTATGTCAATCAGTAGACTCGTCCAAACTTTCTTAAACCTAAGAGAAATGATGAAATCACAATGGAGACAGTTTAACATCTACCCCGAACGCGAAGGTGAAAATATTTTCGACCTGTGAGTCACCTTTAACGCGCTATACTACACACACATTATTGAGTCCATCACGTTCAAAATCTTGACAACTCAAAAACCACCCAAGTCTGTTTTAACTAATGTCACACACACACACACACACACACACACACACACACACACACACACACACACACACACTTGCTGATCGTATGAAAATAGAGAAAACTGCAATGAGTACATGTGTCTCCATGAAACAAAAGTTGTCTAGGTCTGTTACTCAATTCATTAGGACATGTCGATTTTTTAACAGAATTCGTCATAAGTATAAAAGATACAACCCAAGACATCGTCATTTGGATTCGTAGTGTTCAACAGTCAAGTTTTGAAGTTTGAAGCGTATTTCACGTGAAATTCCCAAGCGGAGACTTCCAACATTTGATCAGGCGAGTCTATTGTGAGGCCGTCCCTAGCCAAAAAGTCACATGATTTTTTTTTTTTAATTGCGACCGAAATCAAGTCACAAACCAATATTTCACAAAATGCCAACAACTCAAAAGGCATGAGCAAACGCATTCAGGAGTACCAGAGATAGAAGCCTGGATACGCCACACACACACACACATGCATTCTCACACACATCCATTCATCCTATATGTAATGTATATGAACGTTGCAATTCTCATCACAAAAGAAAAAGAACCAACAACCTTTCACCTCATTTATATCCAACTTCAAACAACTAAACAGTTTTGCATCTGAGTAAATGCTCTCATCTCTATTCGAAGGAGCAAAACAAAGGGGGAAAAAAAAAAAAGAAAAAAACTTAAAATCATACAGATCGTAATTTTTTCCTCCAAAATATTTTGATGACGCTTCTTTTTCGACGAATATTACAAACATCATCACTCACTGGAATGTGACTCCCCCAAGTTCATCCCATCATTTTGTCACAAACTGGCGAAATTGTCAGATAGTAAGCTCAGCAGACAGAGAAAACCCCGTCGCCTAAGATTGTAATTCCCCCAGCTAATCTTTCCCCTCATCCCGCCTACCCCGCCCAAGGGCTGCATGCTCCATCACATCAAGAGTATGTAGTAGTATACCTGTGATGATGAAGTCTTGGCCTGGGCTTGTGTGGTCAAAGAGAGAGACAGGTGGACAAACTGCCGCTTTATATAGGTGAGAGGAAAGAGGAAACCAGGTGATGAGAGAGATGATGAGGAGGGGGGGGGGGGGGGGGGGGGGGGGGGGGGGCGAGGGACAGGGGGCGAGAGACAGAGCTGGCCAGTCGACAACTTTTGCCATGGTACAAGCCCCACCCATTCGCACTGGCGGCAGTCATTGGCAGCGCGTCGATCCTGTGACAGTGTACATAGATACCCGCGCTCAGTGGAGTTACCTGCCCGTGTCTGTGCTCACTCCCACACACCTTTTCATTGTTAATCTCTCTCTCTCTCTCTCTCTCTCTCTCTCTCTCTCTCTCTCTCTCTCTCTCTCTGTTCAGTCTACATGTCCTTCTGCCTCTGTCTCCTGTCATATTTTAAAATAACACCAGTTATGAGCAGTTCATATCTATCTATCTGTCTGTCTATCCATCTAATTATCTATCTGTCTATCTGTCTACATATCTGTCTGTCTGTCTATCTATCTATCTATCTGTCTGTCTGTCTATCTGTCCACCTATCTATCTATCTATCTGTCTGTCTGTCTGTCTGTCTATATATCTATTGTTACTTTGATACATTCAATTCAGTTGGGTGAGGATAAAATGAAAAGAGAGCACAGGTGTTTGTTACCCTAGGAATTAAAGAGAGAGAGAGAGAGAGAGAGAGAGAGAGAGAGAGAGAGAGAGAGAGAGAGTATCAGTTTCATTTCAAATCAGAACTGCAGTCTATATTTCTAATTCAGTTTGATTATTTCAAATCAAGCTCCAGACATTATCATATTCAAGTTTTAAAATGTTCAAAAGCTTTATGTAATGTCGGCATCCTCTGCTACATTTAAAAAAAAAGTTCTTTTCCACAGACAATATTTTTAACTGCAGAACTCATTTGGAACCGTAATGGACCCAATGAAACAACACTCAGGACAACGAATATAAAAAAAAAAACAACAACACAACAACAACAACAACAAAAAAAGAAAAAAAAACACGAGCAATCACTTATCTTCATTTTCGTTGTCCTGAGTATTGTTTTCTCTTGCCTGAAAAAAGACCCAGGAGGTCGAAAAAACGCGTTGTGTTTTGCCTTGTGATTCGTTTGTTCATGTTTGGTGGATTTATTATATACACTTTTTAAGATTTGAAGGTTTTTTCTTTCAGTTTCTCATTGGACCCATTCTGAGCAACGGTGTAGCACTGAATCTCAGACCCACAACACATCCTCTAACACTGTCCAGCCCATGATGTTCTACGCGTCAAACCTGGCCAGAGGGTGCAGAACTGCAGATGCAGCTATGGGGCAGCCGTCAAGACCTCGAGAAGAATTCATCGGGGCAACGGGAGTGAGGATTTGACGGAACCAATAAAATCAATCGCAGAAGAAGAAGAAGAAGAAGAAGAAGAAGAAGAAGAAAGAAAAATAATGACTCCTGGTTGGCCTTCCAGCAACTTTCTCCAGAAATGCACTTGTTTTTGTTGACAAAAAAATTGGGTTTTGCCCCCCGCGCGAAGGTGGTCGCAAGACGCCGTGACCATGAAGTAAGCCATTTCGTTCTTATACAAGACCCTCCAGAGATGAATGGCAGGTTTTCTTGGGTGCCTTCGCCCGACGATCAACATGACCGGTAAACAGCAAATAGAGCAGCAAACCGTGGTGCTGAGATTTCAGAGCATCAACAATGTTGAATAGCACCACATGGATGAAGTTTTCTACTCGCAAAGTGTGAGGCGACTGCAGACGGACATCTAAACAAATCTCACAAAGTTGATGTCACAGATCTGTCAGACATGAACAAACCAATCACAAGACAAAACACGACACGTTTTCACCCTTTTTAGTCTTCTTCAGACAAGAGAAACAACACTCAGGACAACGAATATGAAAAAAAAAACAACAACAACAACAACAACAAAAAAGAAAAAAACACGAGCAATCACTTATCTTCATTTTCGTTGTCCTGAGTATTGTTTTCTCTTGCCTGAAAAAGACCCAGGAGGTCGAAACGCGTTGTGTTTTGCCTTGTGATTCGTTTGTTCATGTTTGGTGGATTTATTATATACACTTTTTAAGATTTGAAGTTTTTTTCTTTCAGTTTCTTAACAATCAGTTTCTTGC
>JADBJO010001656.1:225000-237500 GCA_016801955.1 Conus betulinus
ACACTCAGGACAAAGAAAATGAACGAACAATCACTTATCTTCATTCATTTCAGCACAAGATGGGCGTTGAATGAAAGCGAGGCTGTCAAGAAGGAGACAATGTGTGACTCGAGGTAGTAATAATGATAGTTAGGAATAATGATAATGGTAATATATATATATATATATATATATATATATATATATATATATATATATATATATACATATATATATATATATATCTGTGTGTGTGTGTGTGTGTGTGTGTGTGTGTGTGTGTGTGTGTGTGTGTGTGTGTGTGTTCATTTTTAATGTCAGCCTTACTCATTGATCACCCCCAGCCCATCCCCAGCCACCAACACCACTACACCCATCAGCACTAGGGGAGGCAGGGAGGGAGAGAGGGGAGTGAGTAGACTGGTGTAGCAAGTGGAGAGACTCAGACAGTGTAGGGTAAAGGAAAAGGATGATAACTGTAACTTATGTCTAAGGTAAACAGTGGGAGGTATGGTAGTATGCGTGTGTGTAGGTGGAGGATATTGCAGACTGGTGCTGCAGAGGTGGAATGGTACATACTACTTTTGGATGTTGATGCCATGAGGATGGAGGGTGCCAGTTTGGCAATAAGATGAGATTCCTGCATAAGGCGTTCCAAGTTGTCGCTCTGTGATTGCCAAAGAGCCAGGACTTTGACATGGTTGGTGTTGTGTTGGGCGTGGTTGAAGTGTAGAGCGACTGGTTTGGGCCGATGGTGGCGGATGTCGGCCAGGTGTTCAGAGATGCGCATCTTAAGTGTGCGAGATGTCTCGCCTACATAGATCTTTCCACACAGCTGGCAGTGGATGGTGTACACAGTGTTATGGCTCTGACAGGAAAAAGTGCGTTTAATAGTGAATGAGCCTTTGGGGCCATGTAGGATGGTGTCTGGTTTGGTAAGAGAGCAGATTTTGCAGTTGGATTTTGAGCAGGGGGAAGTACCTGGCGGCTTAGGTATGGATATTTTGTTCAGCTTAGGGCGCACCAGTAGGTCTTTGAGGTTTTTGTCACGTTTGAAAGTGATGTTCGGTTTGGTCTCAAAGACAGGTTTTATGATTTTCTACTATGTGCCTGTTAGACTTCAGGATCCTGCAGATGGGTAGAGTGTGAGGATGGAAGAGAAGGCAGGCGGTGGGTCTGTCTGTCTCTTTGGGAGACTTAGTTTTCAGTGCAGATGCTCTGGATTTAGCTGCGGTGCAGCTAAAAACATAATTAATAACGGCACTGGGGTTGCCATGGTTGTTGAAAACCTCAGACATTTTGGCTGCTTGTACAGTGAAATCTTCTTCAGCGGAGCAGAGTCGGCATAGGCAAAGGAATTCAGAACATGAAATGCTGTCTTTAGTGGATTGGTGGTGGGAAGATGTGTAGTCCAGGTATGAGTGCGCGCATCAGCAGGTTTATAGAAGACTGAGGTTTTAAGCAGTCTATCTTTGAGGGAGATTGCGATGTCCAGGAAGTTAACTGATTGTGAAATGGTGTAGATCAATCTGATGGATGGATGGAAGGTCTGAGCAAAGTTGAGGAAACTGCGGAGGTCGTGTTCTGGCATGGATGTGGCTCCCAGTCCATCATCTATGTATCTTTTGTAGAGCTCTGGTGTTGGGCCTGTGTAAGAAGTTAGTAGGTGTTCTAGGTGTCCCATGAAGAGGCAGGCATAGGATGGTCCCATTTTGGTTCCTATAGAAACACCACTGATTTGTGAGAAGGTATGGTTGCTAAATTCAAAGGTGTTGATGGAGAGGACTAATTCTGCAAGTCTGACCAGTGGCTGTGGGAGGGGGTGTTGTTGGTCAGGGGTCCATTTGTTAAGAAAGAATGTGAGGGCCTTCAGTCCATCAGCAGGAGGGATGGAAGTGTAGAGAGAGACGACATCAAGTGTAAAGAGGAGGCTGGGTTGGAAAGCGGGATCTGTGTTGTATGAATTAATCATGTTGAGTGTGTGTGTTGTGTCCTTGAGGTATGTGGGGAGGCCTTGTACTATGGGTTGGAGAAGAGAGTCTAAGTACTGTGAAATATGTTCTGTAGGGGCAGCTGCATGCAGACACAATTGGTCTGCCGGGTGTATTGGTTTTGTGTGCTTAAGGGAGCAGGTAGAAGGTGGGTTGTTTGGTGTCTGTCATAATGAGGAGTTTGGCTGTCTTCGGTAAGTTGTTATGTTTGATTTCTTAACTGTGGTTGAGATGAGTTTCTGGTGTTGAGGGAGGGGTGATGCTGTGAGTGGTGTATAGAAATTTGTGTCTGACAGTTGTCTGTGTGTTTCTTTTATGTACAGCTGTTTGTCCCAGACCACCACTGCACCGCCCTTGTCTGCTGGTTTGATAACAATGTCTTGTCGTTGTCTCAGTGACTGAAGGGCTTTTTGTTCATCCCGTGAGAGGTTGGAATGGCGGATAGGTTTGGAGTTCACACTTTAGCGATTTCTCTTCTGCACTTTTTGATGTAGAGTTCAACTTCAGTGGATTTGTCAAGAGGTGGCTGGCGGAGTACTGGTTTGAAAAAGGTGGGTAAAAATGTCTGAGCTCTCTGGTAGAGGGGGCTTAGGTACATTGTCAAGTGCAGCCACCCATCTTCATTTTCTAAAGAATCTTACAACATCAACGGTGTTTTGGTATTTATTGGTGGTAGGCTGAATGGGAATAAATTTCAGACCTTTTGCCAGGACTGACCTTTCATCATTGTGAGGATAAGATTATCAGGGATGCAGTGGACAAGGTGGTGGTGGTGTTGCTCATGGGTGGTACTGGGATTAGTGTTGTATGCAGGGGACTGCGACTGGTCCGGGAGGTTTGCCTAAGAGATCGAAACGCGTCGTGTTTTGTCTTGTGATTCGTTTGTGTGCGTTTTCTTGGCGGTTCGCTATCAATTACATTTGAAATGTGTTTAAATTTCCGCCTGCAGTCGCCTCACTCTGCAATTAGATCACACTGTCCTTGGTTCCAGCTAAGCTTCGTGATACCCTCAATATTACCAATATTGCAGACAATCCTTCTCCCCACGTAGAGGTGTGTGTGTGTGTGTGTGTGTGTGTGTGTGTGTGTGTGTGTGTGTGTGTGTGTGTGTGTGTGTGTGTGTGTGTGTGTGAATGCAGTCCGTATTATTGCGTATCTGCAAATGTCTGAATGGAAATGCGTATTGTTACTGAAACTGGGACTCTCTCTCTCTCTCTCTCTCTCTCTCTCTCTCTCTCTCTCTCTCTCTCTCTCTCTCTCTCTCTGTTTTTTTTCAATTATTTGTAATCAAGAAGTTTGGTTTTAAATACCCCCAGCAGCTCTCTCTCTCTCTCTCTCTCTCTCTCTCTCTCTCTCTCTCTCTCTCTCTCTCTCTCTCTCTCTGACCAGTCGTATGGGGCTGGCCCATTTTTTTTTTTTCAATAAACCTTTACTTCGTGTGTATGAACGATTCATGCGATGCAGCGAGACAAGTTACGCAGATTGCTATTTCTTTTACACAATTAGTTAAGCAGGCTATCAGCTACTTTGTCGAACTAGCAACGAAACAAACAGAAACAAAGAAAATCACCACCACCACCACTGCCACCACCATCACCACCACACCACCATCACCATCACTACCACCACCCCAACATCAGTTTCTGAAAAAAAAACAAATCTTAGACTCAAAAGACTTTCTTGATCATGTGATTCTAAACAAAACTTTCCGAATGGACATTTACCAAAAAGATATAGTCAGGCAGGTGTCCACAGGTACTGGTACTTTCTACACGTCACTTCTCTTTTTCAAACACAGCATCTATTTCGACATATCACGCACGCATACAAAGTTTCGCCCATGTTCGCGCATGTAAAACAATATTTGCGGGCAGGTCTATTTTCGCCAGCAGTTTAAACCCTCATCTTCAGCAGTGTAGAAGAAGCGCGGCCAGGGCTCCTCTGCTTGCGACACTTGATTACCAGCTCTTTTGCCGGCTTACTGACGTAAAGAAAGACGATCCCTCTCATACTGAGATATAGACCTAGCAGATAATAACACCGAAAAAAAGATCTATGAAATGTATCCAATCAGAAAAGTGGAAACTGACCCTTTAGAATTGACGCGACTACCACAGCACACATGTGAACCATGGCAACAAATGAAACCAAACCAGCACGTGAAACGTTCATTTGATTTTGGTTGTGTAGGCGGCAGTGTGTGTGCGTGTATGAGTGAGTGTGTGTGTGTGTGTGTGTGTGTGTGTGTGTGTGTGTGTGTGTGCGTGCGTGCGTGCGTGTGTGTTGTGTGTGTGTGTGTGTGTGTGTGTGTGTGTGTGTGTGTGTGTGTGTGTGTGTGTGTGTGTGTGTGTGTGTTGTCCAATTTTATATGTTATAGGTCGAAGCGCAAGGTTTGTTTTGTGCCACAATGTTGTTCAGAGTGTAAGTTAAAGGTGTTTGTTTTTTCATCTTTACCTATTTCATTATAGGTGTAATTTCTCCAGGTGGTTTTATGAGTAAAACCATACATGGAGGGGGAGACGGGGGGTGATGGTAGGTGTTGGGGGGGGGGGGGGGCAGAGAATAACAGTAAAAACGGTTGAAGAATGTGACTGATTTGTCTCCTGGTTGGTCAGTTGGTTGGTTGGTCGGTCGGTTGGATGGTGGTTGGTTGGTTAGTTGGTTGGTTGGTTGGTTGGTTGGTTGGTTTGGTTGGTTGGTCGGTCGGTCGGTTGGTTGGTTGGTCGGTCGGTTGGTCGGTCGGGTTGGTCGGTTGGTTGGTTGGTTGGTTGGTTGGTTGGTTGGTCGGTTGGTCGGTTGGTTGGTTGGTTGGTCGGTTGGTTGGTCGGTTGGTTGGTTGGTTGGTTGGTCGGTTGGTCGGTTGGTTGGTTGGTTGGTTGGTCGGTCGGTTGGTTGGTCGGTTGGTCGTCGGTTGGTTGGTTGGTTGGTTGGTTGGTTGGTTGGTTGATTGGTCGGTCGGTTGGTTGGTTGGTTGGTTGGTTGGTTGGTTGGTCGGTTGGTTGGTGGTTGGTCGGTTGGTGGTTGGTTGGTTGGTTGGTTGGTTGGTTGTTGGTTGGTTGGTTGGTTGGGTCGGTTGGTTGGTTGGTCGTTGTGGCTTTCATGGGGTTTGGAACTGCACTTCATCAGCTGCAAAGTGAGGCCGCTGCAGGCGGAAATCTAAACAGACTTCGAAACGTATTATAACAACTCCGCCGAACAACGTGGACAAATGAATATAGCTAGACAAAACACCACACGTTTCCACCTCTTCGGTCTTTTTCAGGCAAGATGGGTAAGATAAGGTAATGTTCCTTATAGCCCAGCCGAACGCAGAAGGGCCATATCGGGGCTGTCACCGCGTTGAAGTCAACTCGCGATTCATTAATCCACACAACGCTTTAAAATACGCTTTCTAAAAACACACCCAAAATTTTTGCGAAAAATCTTTCCACTGTAAAATCTTAGATCAGATGAAAAATGTTAGTCTCTTTCAGAAATCCAAAGATCACATCAGGTGGAACATCTCTGAAGAAGGTTTTCATGGAATCTGCTGTAAAACGGTAATGCCTCACATCATGCAAGTCCCAACACTGCAAGAATATGTTTCATTGTGATTGGTACACGACATGGAGTGCACCATGGAGCTTCTTCACTTTTTAAAAGGTACAAATGAGTTAAAAACGAATGGCCAGTGTGCAGCCGGCACGAGAAACAACACTCAGGACCACGAAAATGAAAACGAGCAATCACTTATCTTTGTCGAATTCGGCGCAAGATAGGCGTTGGGTGTTGTTTATTTTGCCTGAAGAAGACCTAAGAGGTCGAAACGCGTCATGTTTTGTCTTGTGATTCGTCTACCCACGCTGTTCGGCGTAGTTATTACAAAAACGTTTGTAAAAATTTGCACTGTATTTGTATAATCACGAACAATATGCTGCCTGCAGACATCTTCACATGCGTCCTTTGACATTTAACTTTGACATGTAGCTTTCGACATGTACCATTTGATGTGTACCTTTTGACATGTAAATTTTTATTTCATTTGGTCTATACCCCAGCCGACCGCAGAGGGTAGGGGCCGGATAAGGGAGGACGAAGGGATGGGAGGGAGGGGGATATATCAGGGCTGTTCACCTATATAGGCATCGAAAAATCACGTTGAAAAAAAAAAACATAGCATATAATGGAAGGAAGTCAGTAAGAGGACGTAATCCATTTGAGCAATTATCATCAACATTTATACAATGCGTTGACAACTATTTGCCGTAAAATGATTATAAGAACGATAGAAACAGAACTTTGATGATAATGATGATGTAGATGTGGATGTTGACGATGGGTTTGAATATATTAATAGCGAATAGTGATAATTACATAAAGATGATGATAATAATAAAATAATGATAATGAAGATGATGACACTAATAAAGCTACTACTACTACTGCTCCTGCAACTACTACAACTATTACTACTACTACTACTACTACTACTACTGCTACTACTACTACCTATAATGATGATGATGATGATGATGATGATGATGATGATGATGATAACGACATCAACAACAATAGTAACAACGATGATGATGATGATGTCGATGATGATGATGATGATGATGATGATGATGATGATGATGATGATGATGATGATATCAATACTAATGACAATGATAAGAACAACAATAATGATAATGATCATAATAATGATAATGATAATGATGATGATGGTGGTGGTGGTAATGATGATGATGATGAAGAGAAGAAGAAGAAGAATGATAGGAATCATTATCATCATCATTATCACCACACAAGCAGCAGCAGCAGGATAGTTCTTACATAAACAACGCTGAAACACAAAATAACCTTAATTACATACAGTTCTTCTTAAAGCTGTTTTAAATAAAATTGCTTACACACACACACACACACACACACACACACACACACACACACACACACACACTCTCTCTCTCTCTCTCTCTCTCTCTCACACACACTCTCTCTCTCTCTCTCTCTCTCTCTCTCACACACACACACACACACACACACACACACACACACACACACACACACACATACACACGGGGTTTTTGTTGTTGTCTTTTTTGTCGCTTTTTTTTTGTTTGTTTGTTTTGTTTTGTTTTGTTTTGTTTTTCTGCAGCTGATTTCGATGCAAAGTAAAGCGCTGCACAGCTTTACGTACGGAGCATGGTGATGATAGACTGAAGATGTGAAGACGCCCATTGAAAGATGCAACTCACCCTGGCCACCTGGAAATAGCCTGCCAAAGAGAAAAAGGGGAGAGAAACCAAACTTGTGGCCCTTCATGCCCTGTCCTCATGGTCACTTCAGTTTCGATGGCCTCTCTACGTCTGTAGCCTTGGTTTGGTTTCGTCGGGGTCACCGGTATCGGCGAGTCCATGGGGGCTGTCGTTGGACGGACGTGGTGGCGCGCCCTCCGGAGGGAGAGCTCACTCACGCCGGCTCCGCGACTAAGCAATTATTGTCGTCACTAGGGGGCTTAGCAGGTGGTGTCCTGCGTATGTTAGATCAGAACAGGCGCCACTGAACACCACCGAAGTGACTCGGCAGCAGTGCAGTGTCTCCTCCGATGGGTTGCCTCTTGACGACTTTAACACTGACTGCTCCCTGTGGATTGCCAGTGGGGCGGCTGGCATGGCTCTTCCGAAAGTTGCTGATGGGATTTTACGTGTGTGCAAGATGTGATGAGTGCGTTCACACACGGAACCTCGGTTTATAGTCTCATTCAAAGGACTGTATGGGAAATGGAGTCAGAACCAATGTTAACTCCGAGGAAAAAATCCCCCCGTACCGAAACGGCCCTGCGGAGATTCGAACCTGCAACCTCGGGATCACCGAGATTACGAGTCCGGCGCTCTACCACTGAGCTATTCTGGCCCCCAGCCCCCCTTCCATCACCTCCCCCTTTCCCATCAGTCCATTTTATCATTCGTCAGTAGCTTCCCCTCCCAATCTCGTCTCACCTTTTTTTGCCGCAGAGTGAAAGGTCCCGACCTTGAGTGCAGCCTTGTTTTCATTCCACGTCCATTTTGCGCCCAGTTTGAGGAGATATGTGATTATTCGTTCTTCGTTTTCATTGTCTTGAAGATTGTTTGTCTTGCTTGAAGAAGATCAAAGTCTAAACGCGACGTGTTTTGTCTTGTAATTTATTTGTCTCTTTCGTTTTTGGCAGAACAGTGAATCTTCTTTTAACTTCATTAGCACCGTTCTCTCTGACAAGAACACAGTGACCACCTCCACGCTTCTGAAGGTGAAAACTTCATCCTAGAGAGATCAATCTGTCAGACATTTTAGTCTTATTCAGCTTCTTTCAGTCGACAAGCAGTAAATGTTGTCAACATGTGCATCATCAGCAGAATGACCATGATAAGAACATTCACATACCTGTAACGTAAAATTTGACGTAACCTACATGACGACTTTACCGTGTTTGAGGCAATAATTCTTTGCTTTTTATGTTAATGCTTTTGAATAATGCCAAATGTACACTGTCCTCTTGTTATTTGTGGAGATATGCGCTTCTTTAAAGCAAGAATGTTTTATTCGCAACTTTAATGCTCACCCATCTGCTTAATTCGTCAGAACGAAAAACTCTTATGCTCTACTTCGTTTAAATTTGGTAAAATGTTGATCTTTTACTTCTTCTTCTCTCCAATCATAGAGAGCCGGGCCGTTTTGGCGTTGTAGGCTCTGCATTGTGACGTTGTCGCTTTGCGGTGTCCCAGGCTTGGTTGGTTTTAAAAACGAGCTGATTTTAAAGCTATGTACATGGGTTGATGGGAGGGTTCAGGGGGAGACTGGGGATGGCTGCAGGTAGTGGGGACTGCAGCTCAGGCGGCGCCTGAACGCCTCCAGTGAGGGGTGCTGACGTGGTGGTGGTTGGTAGCTGGTTCCATTCCCTGATGGTGTGGAGAAAAAAGGAGTGGTACAGTACTGGATGGGTAACCTGCTCCTGGTGGATTTTATGTGCGCCTCTAGTCCGTTTGTCTGAAGATGCAATCCATCTTATATCTTTATGTAAAAATACATTTACTTGTATCTCCATATATTGGCCTCATTTAACTGGCATTAACTGGTTCGAATTTCAGTTTCAGTTTCATCAATGAGATGTCACTGCGTGCGGACTGGTCCATATACGCTACACCACCACCGGTAAGTTTCCAGACCACACCGCGGATGATTTAAAGCTGATGGATGAATGAAATAATGACTCAGATGAAAGAATTTAAGAGGGTCTCGTGGCTACGACTTAGCAGACCTCTGATCTACGCATTAGTTCAACGCGCTGGTCAGATCTTGAGTAACCTACGTAACATTGGCTGTGCCATTATTATCATTGTATATGCGTGTGTTTAGTGTACACGTATGTGCATATATGAGTATGTGGGCACGGGCCCAAGTGTGTGTGTGTGTGTGTGTGTGTGTGTGTGTGTGTGTGTGTGTGTGTGTGTGTGTGTGTGTGTGCCAGTGTATGCGGTCCGCGAGTGCATATGTGTGTGCGTGCGTGTGTGTGTGTGTGTGTGTGTGTGTGTGTGTGTGTGTGTGTGTGTGTGTGTGTGTGCCAGTGTATGCGGTCCGCGCGTGCATATGCGTGTGTGTGTGTGTGTGCGTGCGTGTGCGTGCGTGCGTGCGTGCGTGCGTGTGTGTGTGTGTGTGTGTGTGTGTGTGTGTGTGTGTGTGTGTGTGTGTGTGATCTGTGGGCTTGTGTGAGCAGGCTACTGCACGCAGCATTAGCACATTATATATGTGTGTATGCCTGTGTATATGGGAGTATACGCACGTGTGTGTGTGTGTGTGTGTGTGTGTGTGTGTGTGTGTGTGTGTGTGTGTGTGTGTGTGTGTGTGTGTATGTGTGTGTGTGTGTGTGTGTGTGTGTGTATGTGTGTGTGTGTGTGTGTGTGTGTGTGTGTGTGTGTGTGTGTGTGTGTGTGTGTGTGTGTGTGTGTGTGTGTGTGTGTGTGTGTGTGTGTGTGTGTGTGTATGCGTGTATGTACGCATGTGTGTGTGTATATACGTGCTTGTGTGCACACGTAAGAACAAGTTCATGCACGTATGCGTGCGCGCGTGTATGTGTGTGTGTGTGTGTGTGTGTGTGTGTGTGTGTGTGTGTGTGTGTGTGTCTGATGACA
Organism: Conus betulinus; assembly: GCA_016801955.1. NCBI lineage: Eukaryota > Metazoa > Mollusca > Gastropoda > Neogastropoda > Conidae > Conus > Conus betulinus. The sequence goes on from JADBJO010001656.1 coordinate 235,124, forward strand.
AGAGATATTGTGTCTATTGTCATGACTTATGGAATGTTGTATGAATGGACTGGACATGAAATGTTAGTGATTTTTCATGTTGAGGAGCACAAATGGAGATACAAAGAAAGAGCGTGGGCCCAGTACAGTTTAAAGGCAGGATTGTTTTCGTCTGTTAAACTATGATTATATGATTTGTGCTTAATTTCCTGACCTTACCTTATTGTTGATTCGATTAGGACACTGAGGCACTTGATGGGTGAGAGAAGCTCACTGTTTGTGGACGGGTGTGTTCCCGATCTTTATGGCAGACCACGAGATGACAAACTGTGGTACAGGAGGTTAGGTGGAATCTGGACTTGGGTCAAGAGGTCAGCTAGGGTTGACCAGTATTTTCCAACCTTGTGGATTGAAGAGGAAGACTTAGCTTTTTCCTGACGAGCAGGGAGTGGTCATCGATGCAGCAGCAGACAGATGTCCGCTAGGGATTTTGTATAGCGTTGATTCGCTACTGGGAAGTCGCCAGTTGGGGAACAATGAATAAATAAAGACAAAAGCGAAATTATTTTCAAATGAATATAAATGGCTGATTCACGAACATTGATGTGATTAAAAAAAAAAAGGGAAAAGTAATTGTAATAAGAAGCATTTTGTGAAAACGCGTTGTTGGTATAAAAAAAAATGTAATTGATATTTTTGTAAAGATTTTACCGTATATCTCTAAGTGTAGGCAGGATTGTGCTGAAAACGGAATACTACGAATTCTTGAGTATGATGCGAAAAAAAATGCATTTTCCAAACCAACCAGTAGGTCCTGGGTTTTTCCTTCCAAACACCTCAGCGTCCAACCATTGGACTAAAGCCTGTCTCCTGCGATCTGGAATCCTGCTGCTGGATGCTTCATAAAATACAAAGACATTCCTACGTCAGCTTTGACTTCGTGAACGGGAAGAAAGGGAAATGCAATATTTGAACTGATGTCCGTCCAAGAAAGAAAGAAAGAGCGGGAAAAGTTGGAAAGTCCAAGACAGAAAGAAAGAGAGGAAAACAGTTGGAAATGTGTATTCGGAAAAAAAAAAGACATGAAAACTGGTCAAGAAAGCGTGCCTTGACTGATGCTGATGATCATTTTGATATTCCTTTGTTCTCCTCTGAAAGAAAAGGGAGTACACTAAAACTGGAATCTTTGTTTCCCCGGTCTGTCCTTTACATGAATGGAGTGAGAGCGTGCGTTTAGGTGACAATGCCGTGTGTGTGACTGAGTGCATGCAAATGCGGTGTGTGACAGTGCGCACCTTTGATTAATTGTAGGAAATAAACGTTCAGAAGATAACATAGTAACAAGAACAAAAACAAGAAGAACAACAACAACAACAGCACACACACACACACAGTAGAAAGAAACTCGTGGAGAGCGTGGCAGCAGAGAGTCCTCAGAAGAGAAGCCCCATTCAAGCAAGTGTTTCGGCACTTATCTCCTGACACTTTGGGGAGGGGGGGGGGGGGGGGGGGGGGGGGGGGTTGGCCACACCCGGTTCATGACTCCGGATGTCCCTCTGCTGCCCCTTTTTTCCCTATCTTTGGCATGAGCCATGGCTCGGATTCGAACCCATGACCCTCTAGACATGCTCATTTTCCACTTAATGACTCGCACTCTAACCACTGAGCCACAGGGACACCTGATATTTGTAAGAAAGTTAAGCCTTATGAAGTTCACTTTTGTTCCTCCTTGACCAGATCCAGCTTGAACACCTTTCTGCCGCTTCTGCCATTGCTTTTAGGGCTCTGGTTTTTCCCTCCCTGCAACTGAGAGCTGTTTTATGAGGCTGTATGCCGACGTTCCTACAAACCCCCTAGCTCCAATTTCTGCAGTGAGGACTTTGACCTGATAGCTTTCTCTCCTCAGGCTGTTTGCCAGATCAGCATACTTTTCAGTCTCGTAGATTTGAGCTGCCTCCATTCTGTTCTCATATGGCACCGTGAGCTCGATCATGATCAGCTGCTTAGTTGACTGAGAGTGGACTATTATGTCTGGTCTCATGCCACTCTTGCTGATGATCTCTCGGTGACTCTTCCATTCTGGGAGGTCTGCAGTGCACTCCCAGTCATCTGCCCGTCCAGCAGACTCTGCCTGCATGTTCTGAGTGGCACTGTTGTTGTTGGCCATGATTCGCTGCCTCCTGCCGTTAAGAATGTTGCGGGTGCTTTCGGAGTCCTGATTTTCCCTTTTATGGTGTTGGTACTAGCCCAGACTACTTGTACATGTACAATCTCTTTGAGCACACATAACAATAACAACAAAAAACCCCGACACACACACGCATACGCACGCACACACACACACACACACACACACACACACACACACACACACACACACACACACACACATACACAC
>JADBJO010001656.1:245000-247500 GCA_016801955.1 Conus betulinus
CATGTCACCCGGGATAGCGGCTGGTCACATACCTATATCTGCTGTACAACAAAACTGTCGCCTCATGTGTATATATGTTTGGTTTTACCTGAGGAGGTCTGACCGGTCACAGTGTTATGGCAGAGGTGTACAATTACCGTCTGTGTCTGCTAGTTTCAGCGATGGCTGATGGTGACAGCGATGATGACGGGCGGCCGTGGTATCAGAAAGCTGGTCTTCTGCAGATTTGATTACCTGTATTCGGGCACTAATGACTTGGAAAAATCGAGCTGTGCCACCCACTCACTCACATTATCTTATTATGTTCCAGACAGTTTAAAACATATCTCTTACCCTCTCTCTCTGTCTCTGTCTCTCTGTCTCTGTCTCTCTGTCTCTGTCTCTGTCTCTGTCTGTCTGTCTGTCTGTCTGTCTGTCTGTCTGTCTCTCTCTCTCTCTCTCTCTCTCTCTCTCTCTCTCTCTCTCTCTACGACTTCATTTCTAAGTGATGTCACATCAAACATTTTGATATCGAGCCATATTTACATAATTGTTTTTTTAAGTATGTGGCTCACTTTCAAAATGTTCTGATGTGACATCTTTTAGAACTGCAGTTGTCGGGTATCTAACCGAGCGTGAGAGCGCGCGCCCGTGCTCTGTGTGCGTGCGTGTGTGTGTGTGTGTGTGTGTGTGTGTGTGTGTGTGTGTGTGTGTGTGTGTGTGTGTGTGTGTGTGTGTGTGTGTGTGTGTGTGTGTGTGGAGAGTGAGTGAGAGAGAGAGTGAGAGAGAGAGAGAGAGAGAGAGAGAGAGAGAGAGAGAGAGAGAGAGATCGAGAGAGAGAGAGAGAGAGAGGGCACTCGCGTGTGTTTGTGTGTGTATGTACATGTGCGTGCGTGCGTGCGTGCGTGCGTGCGTGCGTGCGTGCGTGCGTGCGTGCGTGTGAGTGTGTGTGTGTGTGTGTGTGTGTGTGTGTGTGTGTGTATGTGTTTCTGGTTGAGACTGGGTGTGTCATTTGCAAAAATTCATTCACCTTCACCTCATCCAATTTAACCCTAACTGGGATCATGACTGGAAGAGAAGGGAAAAGGGCAAGTGAGGAAGGAAGGAACAACCAGGGGAGGGTAGGGGGGGGGGGGGGGAACGTACCTCAAACCAACAGTAATTAAGAAAACATTCGTTGGTAATTTAAAAAAAGGGATTTTAGAATCACAGTAGGCACAAAATATCATCAGTATTCTAATAATAATTTTAAAATGTATTTTAAAAATCCTATACCTCCCATCTGGGGTCATCTTAGATTTTTCATAATATAATACACTCTATCATACTCCCCCCTCCTCCACTCCTCCTCCCCTCCACACTCCACCCCACCCCCGTCTCAGCAAGTGATAGGGACCATCTCCACTCCTCCACCCCTCTACTCACTCAGAACTGATTTTCTCTTTTCATAACTGAAGCGAAATCTTTCCTTTCATTCTCTCCTGTTGACAATGTGCCCAAATTAGCCTGCCAATACAGTTCTCTTTCTAGCAATGTTTCTGTGGTCCACACAAGCTCCGTTGGTATCATGTTCAGGAACAGAACATTCTGATCCTCTGGATGCTTCTCACTTGCCACATGTGATGCAACTGTACATTTTTTAGTCTCACCAAGTTTAACATGGCTTTTATGATTCGCCCATCTCTTTTACAGATTTACTGTTGACCCAACATACAGGAAATCTTGATGTAATTTGCACTGAATCATATAAATTACAATAGGTGTGGTGCAGTTCAGATGAGACCTTATGTTCCATCTTCTCCCATCCCAGCGTGACTTGAAAGATGTAGTGTCTATGGAATGTACATGTAGTGTCTATGGAATGTACATGTAGTGTCTATGGAATGTGCATGTAGTGTCTATGGAATGTACATGTAGTGTCTATGGAATGTAGTGTCTATGGAATGTACATGTAGTGTCTATGGAATGTACATGTAGTGTCTATGGAATGTACACACGTGTCACACTTCTTGTCACATTTAAACAATCTACTGTTTTCAGGGCCATGTTGCAGAGTATGTTTTGGGACTGATGGTTTATATATTTCACCTGAGTTTTTGGCTCCCCTGTTTCCTGCAATGATAGACTTCTTCGGAAACATTTTCAAATTGTCTGGTTTTTGTACAACAACTTCAGATTGTTTCTTATTATACTTGATTTATCTGGAACTCTTGGGTCCCAAGTAGTAACCCAAGCAATTTCTTCTGTTTGTTTTTGAACGTTTCTGCAAGGCTTTCTTTCTGGGCACACTGGCACCTTCTCTAAGACCTTTTAACGCATCTCCAATTTCCATCCTGAAGTAACAAGATATTTGCATATTCCTGTATTTTGTTTTCTAATATATCTTCTTCTGAACATATCACCCTAAGTCTTCTACCCATACCAATAAGCATACCTTTAAAGACAGATGGAGGATGACATGAGTAGGGGGGTAAGTAACTGTGCAATTTTTTAGAAAAGACATCCGTTCTTAGTTTACCTT
>JADBJO010001656.1:252500-272500 GCA_016801955.1 Conus betulinus
ACTAAGCCCTGCATCACTCTAAACTCTGAGCTACCCTGCGGACAGGGATTGGTCAAGCAGGGTGAACTGACTGACCGTTGTCCAAGAACGGGTAGATCCTGTCTCCCCCTAGGAAGTACATCCACTAAGTACATCTTACTTTCTGTCTTTCGTTCAAAACACTTAAGGACAACATTGTATGGCGCAGGACACAGACTAGACACGGAATTACAACGGGCACTCTTGGCTGCTCTGCAAATGCAAGCAGAGCAAGGAATGCTCAACGAAGAAACTTTGGGAGATGATGTTATAGCTGTTATAGAGCAGGGCAGAGCATTGTTGATGAATCAACCCTACTGCAGCATGAGGCAAAGCTTAGGCAGGACCTGTCTTCACTTTTTTTGCATCGTCCACAGCCAACTCCGAGACAGTCTAAGCCACAAACAGGGCCAGACTGCATCACATGCACAATCATCTTATCTTATGTCGCAGTTGTTGTCAAAACAGAATAGGAAACAAGTCTTCGTGTATTTATTTTAGCGCTGCGATGTTGCTTTACAATTCTGGAAAATATTTTCTTTTAATGAACAGAAAGTGCAGTCATATAGAGAACTGAAAAAGTAGAAAATTTGCTAATATATACATTTTTTTTTCTTTTTTTTTTTTTTTTCTTCTTCTTCTTTTTTTCTTTTTAGATATTCCAGTGACTATGAAACAGATGTGGGTTTTGATATGATAATGTATTGGCCAATTTTTTCGTGTACAGATGTATAATGAGTAATGTTCATCCACATGAAATATTCCTTCAAATGTTGAGAAATCGGTATAGAATAGAGAAACACACAGCTTCAGTGCACCAGGAATGTAGTCCCTTTCTAGCACAATGGGCCTGCCGTGAACCATTGATAAACCATGACAATGATGATAGTATGGAGGTTTTCAAATACATAATAATTAATTATTATCAATAATAAACGATGTGACGTAAAAGACAAGAAAAGTTAGAAGGGGAAAAGCGATTTTTTTTTCTCAAATACTGTGTGTGTGCGAGCGCGTATGTGTATGTGTGTGTGTGTGTGTGTGTGTGTGTGTGTGTGTGTGTGTGTGTGTGTGTGTGTGTGTGTGTGTGTGGGTGTGTGTGTGTGTGATGTGTTGATGATTCTACACATCACTCCTGGTTTTCATTATCTTATTACATAAAGTTCATATGACAATCTGCTTCTTTCTTCATTGTACCAATACTCCCTCACCCTCCTCTTCAGTGTGTGTATGTGTGTGTGTGTGTGTGTGTGTGTGTGTGTGTGTGTGTGTGTGTGTGTGTGTGTGTGTGTGTGTGATGTGAGTGATGATGATGATTCTACATCACTCCTGGTTTTCATTATCTTATTACATAAAATTCATACCACAATCTGCTTCTTTCTTCATTGTATCAATACTCCCTCACCCTCCTCTTCAGTGTGTGTGTGTGTGTGTGTGTGTGTGTGTGTGTGTGTGTGTGTGTGTGTGTGTGTGTGTGTGTGTGTGTGTGTGTGTGTGTGTGTGTGTGTGTGTGTGCGTGTGTGTGTGTGATGTTGAAGATGATTATTCTACATCACTCCTGGTTTTTATTATCTTATACATAAAATTCATATCACAATCTGCTTCTTTCTTCATTGTATCAATACTCCCTCACCCCCTCTTCAGTGTGTGTGTGTTGTGTGTGTGTGTGTGTGTGTGTGTGTGTGTGTGTGTGTGTGTGTGTGTGTGTGTGTGTGTGTGTGTGTGTGTGCGCGCGCGCGCGCGCGCGTTGTGTGTGTGTTGTGTTGTGTTGTGTTGTGTTGTACTCCGTGTGTATTTGTTGTGTTGTGTGTTGTACTGTGTGTGTGTGTGTGTGTGTGTGTGTGTGTGTGTGTGTGTGTGTGTGTGTGTGTGTGTGTGTGTGTGTTTCTGCATAGTTACAACACCTACGCAACATATGCACAGGAAAGAGGGAAGATGGAACAGAAGCTCTTTTAGAGGAAATAATACATGAAATTAAAAGAAAACCAAATGAAGAAAATGGAGTGGACAAGTATCTGAATAAACAATAGACTGATGTGACAAACAAAGAGAGAGAGAGAGAGAGAGAGAGAGAGAGAGAGAGAGAGAGAGAGAGAGAGAGAGAGTAGAGAGTGAGAGTGTGGAAATGAAGAAAGCAGTAAGTTATGTGTGAGGTAAATAGTGGGAGATATGGTAGTATGTGTGTGTGTTGTTGGAGGATATTGTGGGCTGAAATTTCAGTGGTGGACAGGTACATGCTACTTTTCGGTGTTGATGCTGTGAGGGTGGAGGGAAGAAGGGGAAGGTTTTACATACTGACTGGGGGGGGGAGGGGCAGCATACTCCCACCTACACACAATCTCTCTCTCTCTCTCTCTGTCTCTCTGTCTGTCTGTCTCTGTCTCTCTCTCTCTCTCTCTCTCTCTCTCTCTCTCTCTCTCTCTCTCTCTCTCTCTCTCTCTCTCTCTCTCTCTCTCTCTGTAGTTAGGCACATCAATCCGAAGAAACTAGAATCACACAGTGACCCTATGTTTTAAATATGTGTGCCTGGTCTGTCCCTTGTGCATCTTATCCAGTGGCTGCAAGTTTTACCAAGTCGTGATCACGTGAAGACTTTGATAGTGCATGTGGGTGTAAACGACTGCCCAGCAGGACCCATCGCTGCAAAACGACTGGCGTGACCTAATTTGTTGTGTAAAAGGCGTTTCCCTGCAGCTTACATAGCCCTAAGTTCAATTATCCCTGCCCGTGGTCGTCACCAATTGAACAATACTATTGTCCCTTCCAACAAAACTCTGTATGCCACCTGTACAAGTATGCAGGTGGATCTGATTGACAATTCCAGTTCCTTCGTGACCCGAAACGGTGCTCCCCGCCAGGCCCTGTATAGGGACTCTACCCACCCAAGCATGAGAGGAACAGTATGCCTAGCAGCAAATTTCAAACGGGTTCTTCCTCAGACGACTCGCCGCAACACTGAAGGCGTTTTCAATGATTTAGGTCATTCTAATAACGCCCATTATGTCCCTAGTAATGTTCTGAGATCCCGCGATGTCCCCAACACTGGATATAGAAATTCTGGCCCAATGGCTCAAACACCATCTAAACATAATGGTCATTTTAGAAATTCAGGTTTCCCTCTTGTACCATCAGCAAGTGAGTTCCCCCTATTACCGTCCCGTACTTACCACCAGGGCAGCTCCCTAAGCCAAGATGTTGATCACTAAACCTCACCCCCAGATTATGTAACCAATGACCGGGGCAAAATGCCATACACTGGTCATAATCATTTAGATCAGGGTATGTCTTCACATCCCCCTCCCATCTTTCCTCCAGTTCCTCCCCAACTTTCTTCCCACTCGTATACCCAACTACTACTCCAATGACCCTTCTCTAGTGCCCCCTTACCCCGCTCCCCCTGCTCCTTATCCAGTGCCTGGCCAACGGTTCCCAGGAGGTCAATCTCAGCCACCTTTCCTCTTGGGTTCAACCCTTCCCTTTGTCCTCCCTCCGTCAAAGAGCAGTCATGAGGATGGCCGTTATTGGTCCGCAGTCAACCCTGCTAGTCACTGTGCCCAGCAACTCATCACCCTGGCCTCTCAACTGATTACCCAGCGTGACCAGCACAGACCTATTTCCTGAGAAGAGAGAGTGAGAGGGAGGGGGGGAGAGAGTGAGTGAGAGGGAGGGTGGGAGGGGGGGTGAGAGGTGAGAGGGGGTGATGGGAGAGAGAGAGATAGAGAGAGAGAGAGTATGTCAACTTAGGCCCTCAGTCTGCTCGGAGACGGGACATTAACTTTTGAATGATATTTAGGACACCCAGTGTTTTTGGAGATAGGTATAGTTCTTTTCTCTGGCTGTGTGAGACTTGTATCTTTGTGATATAGTGTACCGGGGGTTTGTTGACTTAATTGCTGTGGTTTCGTCCTTTAAGACTGTTGTTTATCGTTTGCCACGGAATTGCCAATTGATTTACAGTGTACCCAGGTGTTTGTGTACATACTTTGTTGTTTATTAGTCGAAACTTTATAGACTTTAAGTAACTTATCGTTGGTTTATTTTGTCTTCCCATCGATAGTATGACGAACGATTCTGGTGTCCACAGTCGTAACAAATGGCTGATCAAAGCAGGACTAAAAGTTGGCTATCTTAATGCGTGTCATCTCCTTAATAAACTGTGTGATGTGCCTTCTACGCTTTTTAACTCAGATGACCATTTTCACTGCTTCGGGTTTTCGGAATCTCGATAAACTAATTTAGTCTCGGATGATTTACTCATGATTCCGGGATAAAGTCTCATTAGGAAAGATGCCAACAGTAAATTAGATACAGGTCTAGTTTGCTACATTCATCATACGATTAACTATAAACATATTAATTCTTATGACAAACACAACATCGAATGCTTATGGGTAGAGATACGTTTGAAAGGAACTAAGCCAATCCTAGTAGGATTTCTATATAGGAACCCGGATGAACGGGGGGGGGGTGGTTTGACCGCTTCCAGTCCATGATGGACGAGGTTTCTATTCATTCAACTGATATTATTTTACTCGGTGACTTTGATATATACTTGCTCAAACCTTACGATAAATGGAGAGATATTTACGAGTCTTATAACTTTGTTCAGTTAGTTAATACTCCGACCAGGATAACTTCGCTATCTGAAACGCTCATTGATCACATCTATGTGAATAGCCCTGGGAATATCATCGAATCTTCCGTTCTGTTTATGGTTTAAGTGACCACTTTCCAATATGTTTAACGTGGTCTAAAAAAAGGTATTAAAATCCCCAAATTCAGACATAAGTATATATCCTTTCGTAGTATATAAAGATTTTGTCTCTAATGACTTCCTATGTGATTTGTGCATTGCAGATTTCTCTACTGTTTTCCAGCATACAGACCCTGATAAAGCGCTTGAAGCTCGGTATGATACTTTTTTATACTGTTTATGATAAACATGTTCCCTGTAAGACCAAGCGTGTTAAACCCGAGGGTAAGCCACCATGGCCGAACTCTGACATTGTCGCCGAAATCAAATTGCGTGATAACTTATTAGAGTCAACTGGTAAAGATTCTAACTTTAAGAAACAACGAAATAAGGTAACATCAATGAAAAGATATGCTCGTAAGAAGTATTTTTCTGATCTTATATCGTCTAAGAAAGATACAAAACAGATTTGGAAAGCTATCAATCAATTGTCAGGTAAATCGTCTAAGCCAACAGCTCCCTTATCATTAGACTTATGGAAAATCTTAATAAACATTTCACTTCTATAGCAGAAAAAAAAAACTGTTAAGGTTAACCGTTCGAAAGACAACGATCTGTTGGCTCTAAAGGAATATTGTGCCACCCAAACGATTAGATAACAATTTTAGTTTTTAAATTCATTAGTGTGCATGAGGTATACCGAGAGCTCAACTTACTGAAACAGTTTTCATGCAGAGGTTTAGATAACATTGATAACAAAATGTTGAAAATCTCCTCACCTATCATTGCTGACAGTCTTACTCACATTTACAACTTGTGTATAGAGAAATGCTACTATTCTCGAGCGTTCAAAAATGCAAAGGTATTGCCTTTATTCAAATCAGGCGACTCAAACGACCCTTCAAATTACAGGCCCATATCAATTTTATCCAATTTATCTAAACCTTGGAAAAACATCTCAAACGAAATGCAGGCGCATTTAATTATAAATGATCTTCTTCATCCTAATCAAAGTGGCTTCAGAGAAAAAATCACTCCTGCCACACCGGTACTAACAAGCCTAATTGAGCAGTGGCATTCTAACATAAAATAATAATCTTCTTACAGGTGCTGTTTTCGTTGATTGTGCTAAAGGTTTTGATGTAATTGACCATGATCTTCTCCTTAGAAAACTATAAAATTGTATGGGCTATCTGTAAAATCTGTCACTCTCATTTCTTCTTTCTTAACAAATAGAAGACAGATTGTTTTTCAGGATTCTGCGTCGTCAACCTCTATGCCAATAAATTCCGGTGTACCCCAAGGCTCTATCCTTGGGCCTATTTTATTTACAATTTACATTAACGATCTTCCATTGCATGTCTCCTCTTCGTGCGAACTCTTTGCTGACGACACTACTCTCCACAATACAGGTGCAAATACATACATTGTATTAAACGACCTTCAGAGCGATATTATTAAACTTAGTGACTGGACAGAACTTAAAAATATGGCACTTCATCCAAAGAAATCTAAATTTATGTTAATTACAACACGTCAAAAGCGACAGAATATTAAAGGTATATTAAAAACATTGACCGTTTATGATCAAGCCATAGAACATGTAACTTCACATAAATTACTTGGTATAACCATTGACAATAATTTATCCTGGTCGAATCATATTACAACCTTATCAAAGAAAATATCAAAAAAAAAAAAAATTTTCAACTCCGTAGAATTAAACATTTTTTGGATCAGCATACTCGTAAATTATTTTTTCATGCTTACATTCAGACTGATCTTGACTATGCCTCAACCTGCTGGGATTCAGCTTGTAAAAGTACCTTAAAACTTTTGGAGAGACTATATAAACGATCTCTTAAACTTATACTTCTTAAATCTTCTCTAGAATTTAAAATCATTATAAGGAATTAAACATTCTTCCATTCCATCAGAAATGTTTATTCAACAAAGGAGTGTTCATGTATAAGATTATGAATAACCTTGCACCAGATTATTTACATGAACATTTCTTAATGAGAAATGTCCGTAATAAGAATACTATTTTTATCCCCCGCCCAAGAACCAATCTTTTCATGTCATCCCCTAACATACTCGGGTGGGAAATTATGGAACGAGATCCCTGCAAATATCAAAAAACAAAACCAGTCTATCGTCTTTTTAAAATGCTTTCCATAAGTACCTGATGGGACAACTATGATTTGCTTCTTTTAAGTTTTTCGGGAGTTGAAATGTGAGAATGAGGATGGGGCATCTGTTTATGTTCTTGTTGTGGTATATTTTAGTGTGTTCTGGTGGGGGGAGGGGTAGGAGGCGGCGGCGAGTGTGTGGGAGGAGGCATTTGTTCACGTTCTTGTTGTAGTATATTTTAAGCCTTTGTAGCTTATCCGTTTTCCCTCAGTAAAAATATTCGTATTCGTGTTCGTATTCGTATTCTCTCTCTCTCTCTCTCTCTCTCTCTCTCTCTCTCTCTCTCTCTCTCTCTCTCTCTCTCTCTCTCTCTCTCTTAAAAAACAAATAAGTTATTGTATATAAGTATTACTACTATTTTAATTCTACAATCAATGCTGGCAATGGGATTAGTGATGATAGGACATAATGATTATAAGTATAATGGTAAAAATGACAATGATGATGATAATAACAACAATGGCATCAGTATTGTAATGATGTAAGGATGGTGATGATGATGACAGTAATTGTAATAATGATATGATGATGATAGTGATGGCAGTAATAATGGTATTAAGCAATATTTGTAATGATAATATTGGGTGAAATGATGATGATGATAATGATGATGATGATGATGATGATGATGATGATGTGTAACAAATGGCAGAGGGAATAGTCCATTTCAACGAGCTTGATCGATTCGACTTGGACTGGTTGCGATTGATCATCTTCAGGGCGCGATTGACACCAAGCTGAGGTCACTGCTCCTCTATCTGTCGACATCCTCCCCCCCCCCCCCCCCCCCCCCCGCATCCCCCTTCCTTTGGAACCGATGCCCACAACTGCTTCGATCTCTCTATCTTCTTTCACATCAGATCTGAATATTGTTCTCTTCCCTACTGACTGATGCACAACGTTAGTACTGGTGTCGTTTGGGAGTGCGGCCTGCACCTGGATGCAGGTAGTTATCAATAAAAAAAAAAACCCACTGTTTTTTGTGTGAGAATGGGGGTGGATGAAGATAGGGGGGAGAGGGCCGAGCTGGGTAGTGGTACGTTTGGATGGTGTGTGTGTGTGTGGGGGGGGGGGGGGGGGGGGGATGGGGTGGTGGTGGTGGGGGGGGGGGGGGTTAATTTAAAGTGCGTTTTGCAGAGTAATGGTTGTTCTTGTTTATCTGTTTTGATGTCTGGCTTGATGTGAGTAACTGTTGATTGTAAACATGTAGGGTGTTCGTTTAGTTAGGTATATAACTTTTGTTAAAATTAATCACACACACACACACACACACACACACACACACACACACACACACACACGCACGCACGCACGCACACACAGAGAGACATACAGAGAGAGAGAGAGAGAGAGAGAGAGAGAGAGAGAGAGAGAGACAGACTGACTGACTGACTGACTGACTGACTGAATGAATGAATGGTTTATCGTGGTAAGCTTTACAAAGCCCATTCACAAAGATGGGGGAGACGAAGAGGGTCTGCATGACGACGCATAAACAAAAATGAGGAATAATCATAATCAATTCATAACAGGAAACTGCATTGTCAGACTGACTGACTGACTGACTGACTGACTGAATGAATGAATGAATGGTTTATCGTGGTAAGCTTTACAAAGCCCATTCACAAAGATGGGAGACGAAGAGGGTCTGCATGACGACGCATAAACAAAAATGAGGAATAATCATAATCAATTCATAACAGGAAACTGCATTGTGACGAGGAGTCCAGATCACAGAAAAGCATAGAAGTCCGCTATCGACACCGAACATATGTATACAGTCAGATTCTCAAGCGTTGATGAACAATAGCAATGCGACACTGCATTGGTCACGATGGATCGCCAACATTTCCGTTTTCGCCCTCTGTGTGTTACGTGTTGCGCTGCCTTTCAATTCTTCCTTCAAGGCGCACAAGCGGTCATCCATCTTCCTCGTGGTTTCTCCGAACATGTCATGATGCCTCTTATTGTTATTTTTGTCTCTATGGACTGTCGGCGATTGAAATCAGAGGAATTTTTACAATCACAGCTACTATCTATCATAGACGGGTTTGCATCTGCAAGAAAGGTTTCAATTTTGTGTTATGTTGAAATCTGTGTTGTAATTACTAATGGATTGTCTTCGCATACTGATTCAGAAACTTCTTCAACATAATCTTCATTAATGCTTTGTTGATCTAAAACGGTGTCATTTTGGAATTCGAACTTGGGGGAAAATATGACTGACTCGCTGTCTATGTCACATTGTGCCACGTTGATGTGTGTTTCACCGCCAGTCGGTGCACTTGCTGCAGGCAAAGATACACACTTGAGGGGGGTGGTGGTCTGAAGACACAAAGATGTCAGTACAGGTAGCTCCGTTGACGTTTGTCACTTCCGTTGGTATTGTGTGGTGTTGGCGGGAACACACCAGACGGGGTAAATACACATTCAGTCGTGTTTTGCTTCCGGTGATCCTCGGCCTTTCTCCCGTCCCTGTTGACCTGTGACGGACATTTTTCTCCTGAACATAACACTTTGAGCCTGGGCTTGTGTGGAAGGGGGTGGTCGGCAATCGTTTTTAGCTGAGAGAACTACAACAGTGATTTTCTCTGGCTTTCAAAGACGATAGCGTCATCTTACGCAGAGCGGTGTACAGAATATTTTCCGAATTCAATGGAAGACCTTCAACAGGCATTTTGGAAGTTTTCTTGAAAAGACAGACAAATTTTATCAGAGATGTGGGAAGATCGACTTGCTGGCAGCCAGACAAGGGAAGTCACGAGAGAGAGAGAGAGAGAGAGAGAGAGAGAGAGAGAGAGAGAGAGAGAGAGAAGCATGCACGCATCCACACACACACAACAGAAAGAGAGAGAGAGAGGGAGAGAGAGAGGGAGGAGAGAGAGAGAGAGAGAGAGAGAGAAGAAGCATGCACACACACACACACACACACACACACACACAGAGAGAGAGAGAGAGAGAGAGAGAGAGAGAGAGAGTCGCCATACTGCAATGTGTTTATATTACACTCGTCAATAACATGAGGACAATGACATCGTCTGCCGTCTAAACTGTAAAGCAACCAAACCAAACCAAACCAAACAACTAGTATATGCGTTAACAGTGACCTGAGTGCTGTCGGGTCAGTCACTGGCCAGCACGACAACTCAACACGAGGTGGCTAATCTTTCACAGCCGTCAGTGTCATCTTCGTCCTTCAGCAGACCGGTGAACTCATCTGCATGACAGCGGGGGGAGTACCGACGCTGGGAAAACAGGATCCGCGCCATTGGGTGTAAACACAGACGGTGAAAGACAAGATCTGCACCACTGGGTGTAAACACAGACGGTGAAAGACAGGATCTGCACCATTGGGGTAAAAACACAGACGGTGGAAGACAGGATCTGCACCATTGGGTGGGAAGACAGAGAAAGAAAGACAAGATCTGGACCATTGTATGTGAGTACAGACAAAGAAAAAGAAGATCTGCACCATTGTGTGTGAAGACAGACAAAGAAAGACAAGATCTGCACTATTGTGTGTGAAGACAGACAAAAAAGAGAAGATCTGCACCATTGTGTGGGTATACAGACAAAGAAAGAGAAGATGTGCACCATTGTGTGTGAAGACAGACAAAGAAAGAGAAGATCTGCACCATTGTGTGGGAATACAGGCACAGAAAGAGAAGATCTGCACCATTGTGTGGGTATACAGACAAAGAAGAAAGAGAAGATCTGCACCATTGTGTGGGTATACAGACAAAGAAAGAGAAGATGTGCACCATTGTGCGTCAATGTTAATGGAGAAACAACTACTCCACATTCTTATGTGTTTTTGAAGACATGTACCTGTGTTAAACGTTTTATATGTTTAAGTCATGCTTAGTCCCTTACCGGGGCAACGGCCTGACAAAAAGTAAAACCTTGGAAATAAACTTCGTCACCATCATCATCATCATCATCTGTGTGTGTGTGTGTGTGTGTGTGTGTGTGTGTGTGTGTGTGTGTGTGTGTGTGTGTTGTGTGTGCGTGCGTGCGTGTGTGTGTGCGTGTGTGCGCGTGCGTGCGTGCGTGCGTGCGTGCGTGTATGTGTGTGTGTGTGTGTGTGTGTGTGTGTGTGTGTGTGAAGCACATATATTTGCAACAGCATTTAAAAAAAAAAAAAAAAAAAACCTAAAAATAGCAACACACCCAAAAACAAATATACACACACACACACACACACACACGCGCGCAAACGCGCGCGCGCGCGCGCCCGCACGCACGCCCACGCATGCACGCACGCATCACACGCACACATACACACACACACACACACACACACACGCACACACACACACACACACACACACACACACACACACACACACACACACGCGCGCGCGCGCGCGCGCGCGCACGCACGCACGCACGCACGCACGCACGCACGCACGCACACGCACACACACACACACACACACACACAATCAGCACAAAGCTGCACAGAGAGTATTAAACAAAAAGGGTGGAAAGTAGCCTAAAGCATTGACTGTACCAAACCTACATGTGTGTATTGCAACATGAAGAGAAAAAAAAAAAAAAAAAAACACACCTTAGTACCAGCCCAACGGACCCGAAGTTCCAGATGGAAACTGAGAGAGTGAGCTGAATGGAGTTAATGGAAAGACGGAGCCAATGAGCTCTTCCCGTTACACAGACATCATGTGTAGCAGACTCGCCCTGAAGTGTGGCAAGAACTGGCGTGTCCATCCAGGTTGGTTTACTGTTACACAGATATGACTTCAGTGCCAACAGCGCAGGTGGAGTCCTCGCTACAGTAGCGTTTCGCATGAGCGTGAAAGTATCATGTCACGCTCAGGATATAGGGGTTAAAAGCCACCATACCTCCCCCCCCCACCCTTCTCCTTTCCTACTTTCCTCCCAATCCTTCTCTCTCCCCCCCCCCCCCCCCTTCCGCATTCCTGATCCTTACCCACTCCACCTCTCCATCAGTCCTTTCATAAACTTAGCCACATACAGATGAACGAAGCATGCAGCAAAACAAGTTAGAATATGAAGGGGGAAGAAAAATAGTTTTATTCCAAGGCACGCCCAATCACTCTCGCCTACATCTCCCCCCCCTCCCCACCGCACGCACACACACACACACACACACACACACACACACACACACACACACACACACACACAAGAGCATACAACATACAGACAGACAAAGAGCTATTAATTCACTCGTACAAATGCAACTGGGAGAAGTGAAAGATCGTTCATAACGGCTGCACGCGTTTGCGCCTCCTTCTTAATGCTGTGCTTAATTTTAGCGTGTTAATTATCAGCTCGAGAAAGTTGCTGCGCAAATAAGAGTCAAGCTGTCGGTAATCCAAGTCCGTCAGTGTCTTTTGCGGGTTGTTTCAAAGCGAATCAAAACTTCAGCGGCGAAGAGAGTGTGACCTTTACTGTACGTGGGCAGCGCTTCAGTGTAAATAACGCCATTTTGCGTTTGTGGAAAGGATGAAGGTAACAAACACTTGGCTGAACTGTTCATTCGATTCGGATTACGAGATCCGTCAGATTTCTGACGACGACAGCATTAGTATTAGCACCTGCTTGTCTTAAAAAAAAACGAAACGAAACGAAAACGAAACGTCAGTGTCTTTTGCGGAGTGTTTCAAAGCGGTTTTCAAAGCGGAGTCAAAACTTCAGCGGCGAAGGGAGTGTGACCTTTACTGTACGTGGGCAGCGCTTCAGTGTAAATAACGCCATTTTGCGTTTGTGGAAAAGAAAGGTGAACAAACACTTGGCTGAACTGTTCATTCGATTCGGATTACGAGATCCGTCAGATTTCTGACGACGACAGCATTAGTATTAGCACCTGCTTGTCTTAAAAACGAAACGAAACGAAACGAATCGAAACAAACAAAGAAACGATGATAAAGTCTACATCTGAGAGTGATAAAAGCGTTCTGAGAAAAACAGGAAAGAAACGCGCGAAAAGTATTGGCCATGAGAAACTGCTGTAGATTTGGTTTTTGAAGAAACATTGAACAGATTTAGAGCAAAACTTCACCAAGCAACAGATGCCATCTATGAAAAAAGAACAAAACTGTCGTCTGTGTCAACAAAGGCGGATGTGATGAAAATGAGGTATAAAATAATCTTACAGATATTTTGAAAGAAGAAAAGCAATACTGGAAGAGTAATAAAAAGGAAGATTGAAGGACGTTTGTTAGATAAGGAATGGTTAGAGAAATAATGTAATGCAAAGAAACAGGACATGAAAGTGGAGAGAAAAAAAAATAAAAGAAAAACAGCGAACATGTTCAGGACACAGCCAGACACTTGGATATCCATTCAAACAGCCAAACAGTCAAACACTTGGATATCCATTCAAACAGCCAAACTGTCAAACACTTGGATATCCATTCAAACAGCCAAACAGTCAAACACTTGGATATCCATTCAAACAGCCAAACTGTCAAACACTTGGATATCCATTCAAACAGCCAAACAGTCAAACACTTGGATATCCATTCAAACAGCCAAACACTTGGATATCCATTCAAACAGCCCAACGGTCAAACACTTGGATATCCATTCAAACAGCCAAACAGTCAAACACTTGGATATCCATTCAACAGCCAAACAGCCAAACACTTGGATATCCATTCAAACAGCCAAACGGTCAAACACTTGGATATCCGTTCAAACAGCCAAACAAACACTTGGATATCCATTCAAACAGCCAAACGGTCAAACACTTGGATATTCGTTCAAACAGCCAAACGGTCAAACACTTGGATATCCGTTCAAACAGCCAAACGGTCAAACACTTGGATATCCATTCAAACAGCCAAACGGTCAAACACTTGGATATCCGTTCAAACAGCCAAACAGTCAAACACTTGGATATCCGTTCAAACAGCCAAACGGTCAAACACTTGGATATCCATTCAAACAGCCAAACGGTCAAACACTTGGATATCCGTTCAAACAGCCAAACGGTCAAACACTTGGATATCCGTCAAACAGCCAAACAGCCAAACACTTGGATATCCGTTCAAACAGCCAAACAGCCAAACACTTGGATATCCGTTCAAACAGCCAAACTGTCAAACACACTTGGATATCCGTTCAAACAGCCAAACAGTCAAACACTTGGATATCCGTTCAAACAGCCAAACACTTGGATATCCGTTCAAACAGCCAAACAAACACTTGGATATCCATTCAAACAGCCAAACTGTCAAACACTTGGATATCCGTTCAAACAGCCAAACAGCCAAACACTTGGATATCCGTTCAAACAGCCAGACAGTCAAACACTTGGATATCCGTTCAACACAGTGTGTGAGAGAACAGACCGACCTGCAATGGCAGTCTAAGACGGTGGAAAGTCAGGGGGCCTTCGGGTACCATTAAAGCAAAATGAAGCAGCGGGCCGGAATAACCCGATTGGTAGGGCGCCGGACTCGTAATCTTGGTGATCATGGGGTTGCGGGTTCGAATTTCCGCTGGGTCGTTTCGGTGCAGAGGGATTTCCCCCTCGGAGTTAGCACTGGTTCTGACTCCATTTCTCGAATAGTCCTTCGAATGAGACTATAATCCGAGGTTCCGTGTTTGAACGCACGTATTACATCTTACACACACGAAAAATCCCACCACCAACTGCCCGAAGAGAAGGCCAGTTTGGCCGTTTGGTATGGATGACACGCTACACATAGCATGCACCCTGCGTGACAAATCGAAAGAATGAAAGAGCTGTTAACTGAGTGAACGATTTTGACTGAATGACACGGTGAAACGACTGAATGAAGCGCAGAAGGAGCGGTGTGGGTGCTATATCATTGAAGTGGCGCAAAAGATGGCACAGAAAATAAAAAAGGTAACTGGATGATTGATTTCTTGGTTTAAAAAAAAAAAAAAAAAAAAAAAAAAACCCACACCATTCCGCCGGACGAAAGGACAAACAAATTACAAGACAAACACACGACGCATTTCGACCTTTCTGGTCTTGTTCAGGCAAGATAAACAACATTCTGGACAATGAAAAGCAAGAGCGAGCGATCACTTATTTCCTCGCCCTGGGCCGCAAAATGGACGTTGAATCTTTGAGGAGAGAAGTGATTGCTCCTTCTTCGTTGTCATTGTCCTGAATGTTGTTTACCTGGCCTGAAGAAGACTACAGAGGCTGAAGGGCGTTGTGTTTTGTCTTGTAATTCGTTTGTTCCTTTTCATCTGGTGAAACAGTATTCTTTTTTAAAAGATTGTTTCGGTTTCTGCCTGCGGTCCTTCCACTTTGAAACTGATTTCTTGGTTTTCAGATCAGTCTTTTCCTTGAGTAAGGAGAGTATCTAGGTTGGCAAACAGTTACATTGATGATTTCACCAGTGGAAAAACTGATCAGTTGATCGCCTGGTTGAGTCAGTATGTTTTGGTTGTTGATTAATTTTCCTATTATTGATTGTAATTGGTGGGTCTGTATATATTCGTATAGGATGATCAGCATTGACGGATGTATGATTGACTGACTGGCAGTATGGCTGAAATAGGACATTTATCAATATATTTTCTTGCCATTTGTTGTGTGATTGGCCGATCAAAGTTTTCATGTCTGACCAAGTGGCGGACTGACTGATATTTTTGTCACTGTTAATCATATGATTAATTGATAGATTTTTTTGGGTCATAGCAGACAAAACTTGACATCTTTTTTGTCCTATGTAACAAAAAAAAAAAAAAAAAGGTTTTTAAACGTTCATCAGTTCACATCAACTTAGTGATTGATCGATCAGTTATATCAGTATGCAATTATCTGTGTGTGTGTGTGTGTGTGTGTGTGTGTGTGTGTGTGTGTGTGTGTGTGTGTGTGTGTGTGTGTGTGTGCGTAAGTACGTGCGTAAGTACGTGTGTGTGTGTGTGTGTGTGTGTGTGTGTGTGTGTGTGTGTGTGTGTACGTGTGTGTGTGTGTGTGTGCGTGCGCTTGCGCGAGGGCGTTTGTATTAATGTGTAAGTATGTTGCGCTCATGCATAGGTGCATATGAGTTTGATCGATTCTCTTTTTGCGTCATTGTGCATTTTCGCACCTGTTCCCTACCCCCCCCTCCCTGCTCTGTGTGTGTGTGTGTGTGTGTGTGTGTGTGTGTGTGTGAGTGAGTGAGTGTGTGTGTGTGTGTGTGTGTGTGTGTGTGTGTGTGTGTGTGTGTGTGTGTGTGTGTGTGCGCGCGCGCGCGCGCGCGTACGTACGTATATGAAACTTGTAATTGATACATTTGAAAATTGCGGAAACAGACGAAACGACACGCGTGAGAAACAAAATCTGATTTTATATTGCACGTGTACAATGCATTTAGACAGCCCCTCAATTAATGGCTGGGTCACAGTGTCTGGAAAGCAGTCAACCAGATTCAGGCCAAGCGGAAGGTGGGATTAATCTTCAGGGAGAGTGTCATCATTTAAAAATGTCTAAGGAGTTGAGATCTGTTCACCGTCACGTCAGGTCGACACGACACTGCGCTCCGCCAAAAATGGCTGACTAGGTGAAGAAATTACATTTAATCAAGTCCACTGCAATTTATTTCACGATCTTCTGTAGATTGTGTCGCTATAACTTTTGTGCAGGTGTATGGTGAAGTGGAGTTCTTTAAGCGAATTTAGACATTTCACCATGTCGGCCATGACGCTGTGGCAAGCCAGTGTCGAGGGCAGACAAAGGAACGGAAAGCAGAATGAAGTTTATGTGCAGTTCCACAGCGGGTAAAACATGGCAGTTTTATTACCTGTCATGGGGTAAAACATGGGAGTTGTTTATTACCTGTCGGGTAAAACATGGCAGTTTCATTACCTGTCGGGTAAAACATGGGAGATGTATTACCTGTCGGGTAAAATATGGCAGTTTCATTACCTGTCGGGTAAAACATGGGAGTTGTATTACCTGTCGGGTAAAAACATGGCAGTTTCAGTTTCATTACCTGTCGGGTAAAACATGGCAGTTGTATTACCTGTCGGGTAAAACATGGCAGTTGTATTACCTGTCGGGTAAAACATGGCAGAGTTTTGTATTACCTGTCGGGTAAAACATGGCAGTTGTATTACCTGTCGGGTAAAACATGGCAGTTTCATTACCTGTCGGGTAAAACATGGCAGTTGCATTACCTGTCGGGTAAAACATGGCAGTTGTTCATTACCTGTCGGGTAAAACATGGGGGAGTTGTTTCATTACCTGTCGGGTAAAACATGGGAGTTGTATTACCTGTCGGGTAAAACATGGGAGTTTTATTTTATTACCTGTCGGGTAAAACATGGGAGTTTTTACCTGTACATGGGAGTTTTATTGTCGGGTAAAACATGGGAGCTGTATTACTTGTCGGGTTAAACATGGGAGTTTTATTACCTGTCGGATAAAACATGGGGAATTTTATTACCTGTCAGGGTAAAACATGGGAGTTTTTTATTACCTGTAGTGAGAGTGGTGTTGCCGGTTTCTACCTCCTTTTTGTAAAAAGTTGACAGGTTTTTTTTTTCCCCCCTCGTTCGAGCTCTCTGTGACAGACTATGCGTAAAAGTAATCCTTCCTCCGGAAAGTCTCGACGAACTTCCGTGTCGTCCCAGAAAGACATTAGTCCAGTGAGTGACAGGCCTAAGCAAGACAAAAAGACTGCTTTCCGACCAGCATCTGACTCTTCTGAGGAGGAAGACACGAACGCCATGGCGATTCAAGCAGCAGTTGAAGAACTGAAATCTCAATGTCAAACCTCAGCCACCAAGGACGACATAAGACAGTACAAGACGGAAATGGAGAGACTGGTAGTTGGCCTTACTACTGAGCTGAAGGTGCTGGAAGAGAAGTTTCTCGAAGTGCAGAGAGAGACTGACAGCCTTAAGAGTACAATAGTAGACTGTCCGTAAAAGCCGAAACCACAGAGCTAAGAGAACAGTTAAAGAAGCAAGAACAGCGCGCACAGCAAGACTCAAGCGACCTGAACGACCAGCAGCAGTACGACCGGCGCTGGAACCTGAGCGTCTACAATGTGCGGAGAAGAAGGATGGGGAGACGTCTGAAGGCTGTGCCCGGAAATGCTGCCACATCTTCACGGGCCTGATCGGAGTTACTACGACGGAAGGGGACCTCGAGGCAGCCCATCGTACCGACCCTGTCGTGCTGGGAAAAAAAAACGCCCCATTACTGTGAGATTCAGGAAATTGAAAGACAGTGTGCTTTTCAACAGGAGGAAACTGAAGAGTAAAGGTGTGTCTGTGGACGCGGACCTCACACCGGCTAACAACAAGTTGTTACAGGAGGCCTACAGACATTCCTACACCCTTACGACCTGGTCATCACATGGGAAACTGTTTGCGAAACTGAAAAATAACAAAACTGTGAGACTGAGGTACGGGGATAATGTTGATGTGATTTTCAGAAAGGAAATGCCTGTGGCACCTTAATGTGGACGCAGCATGTAAGATAAGTGATTCACCTTGCTTCTCTGTATGGGTTTTTTTTTTTTTTTTTTTTTCTTTAATTGCTACGGGGTGTTTGAATATGGTAAAATCATGTTTAATGTATGTAAATGAAAGGTAATACTAGATAACGCTAGTACTGTTTTGTATATTTCCGGTTTCCTGTTCTTATTTTGCTCACACTGTCCGCCTCTTTTTGTCAGTGTGTGTGTGTGTGTGTGTGTGTGTGTGTGTGTGTGTGTGGTGTGTGTGTGAAAGAAAGATGTCCGTGGCTTGTTTGTCCGCCAAAAATTGCTTTTAATATGTACACAGTATGTCATTTGGTTTGGTCGTGGACCACGTCAGTGCAGTGCAGTTCACTTTATGAAAATGAAAAGCGCTCGGGTGCCTCTCGGCTAGGGGTCGTCCCGTGCTTGCGCGCGCGTGTTTGTGCGTGAGGGTGGGGGGAGGGTTGGGGTGAGAGAGGTGTGTGTATGTGTGTGTGTGTGTGTGGGGGGGGTACATTGGGGGAAGGGGGCGGGGGGAGGGTAGGGGGAGGGGGGAGACGGGGAGGGGGGAGTCGAGCGCGCCCGCACGTGCGCGCATGTGTGTGTGTGTGTTTCTTTCTGTCTCTGTCTGTCTGTCTCTGTCTGTGTGTGTGTGTGTGTGTGTGTGTGTCTGTCTGTGTGTGTGTGTGTGTGAATGTCTCTTTATATATATATATATTATATATATATATATATATATATTATATATATATATATATAGTATGAGAGAACACTCGGAGATGCCAACAGAAGAAATCAAGATATTGGCGATTCGACGTTAGCTTTGTAATTGTTGGCTGACACTGACATGGTTTTGAATGCTGTGCATAAACTTTCTGGTATGCATTCACTAAAGAAAGATGTATTATTTTTGTCCTCCTTCATCCTTTGATCTCGCTTTCCCCTGTTTCCTGTGCCATTCAGGAATTGATTGTTGTTGATTTTCTTCTTCTGTTTCTTCCTCCTATTCTCTCTCCTCCTCCTCCTCCTCCTCCTCCTCCTCTTCTTCTTCTTTCTTCTTTCTTCTTCTTGTTGTTATTGTTGTTATATTTATTATAGTCTTTGTTGTCATTACTACTATTATGAAGATGATGATGACGATGATGATGATGAGATGATGATGATGATGATGATGATTGCTGTTGTTGTCATTCGTTGAGTTACTTCCCATTGGTGGATTATCCTACCTGGCCTCTGATGACACGGCCATTCTCCGCAGTAAAAGTGTGTTGACTTGATCAGCTGGGACAGGGTGGGCGATGTGAGGAGGGTTTTTCCTTCGTGTCTCCTTCCGTTGGTAGACTCCCTCTCGTTGACGGAAAGTGATCTCATTGATATCAGTTGAAGGAAACTGTGCGGAGATGCTACAAACCTGGAAAAGATTCAAGATAGGTGTAGCGAGATCAGTGGAAGGAAACTGTGCGGAGATGCTACAAACCTGGAAAAGATTCAGATAGATAGGTTGTAGCGAGATCAGTTGAAGGAAACTGTGCGGAGATGCTACAAACCTGGAAAAGATTCAAGATAGGTGTAGCGAGATCAGTTGAAGGAAACTGTGCGGAGATGCTACAAACCTGGAAAAGATTCAAGATAGGTGTAGCGAGATCAGTTGAAGGAAACTGTGCGGAGATGCT